>JARQWZ010001741.1:0-275000 GCA_033150135.1 Gobio occitaniae
GCCGACCCCGTCTTCTTCCTTCCTACACCACATCAAAGCTTTACTACAATGATAAATATTCATTAGGTTGTGTCAGGAGCACTATCATCGAAGCTGATTGACCATTTGCATATCGTTTTGATTGGCAGTAGGATTCTGCTATGGGCTATAACTCCCAGCCTATAAATGCAGCATATGTATAAGAAATGTATAAGCACAGCTATAACACCATAAGGGCAGTGGCTCTTAAACCTGTCCTCGTCACACACACAAACACAACTCTTGCTGTTACAACTAATTAGCTGATGACTAGAATTAGGTATGTTAGATGAGGGAGACATGCCAAATGTGCAGTTGTGTGGTGTACCCATGACAGGTTTGAGAACCCCTGCCCTAGGGTAGGGGTTACCAAACCTGCTCCTAGAGAGCTACCATCCTGCAGATTTTGGCTCCAACACTTATCAAACAAACCTGAAGGAGCTAATCAATGTGTTTAGGGTTGCTTGATAATTACAGACAGAGCTGGAACTAAAGTCTGAAGGACAGTAGCTTTAGAGCACCTAGAGCAGTGGTGTCCAAAGTCAGTCCTGGAGGGCCACTGTCCTGCAGAGTTTAGCTCCAACTTCCCTCAACACGCCTGACTAGAAGTTTCTAGTATCCCTAATAAGACCTTGCTTCTAAAACTGAATCTTACCTTATACCTCTGGCTTTAAGATGTCCCATGAGCATCTTTTGTCCTGTATTAGGAGAGCTGGCAATGAAATCCATTGCTTGTTTTTTTAAGTCTTCGTCAGTGATATCACTGTAAGTCTGCCTCACAGATAACTGAAACTGCGTCATTCTGTTACGGATTGTTCCTTGACTAACAGAATACATTGCAGCTATTTCTTTAACCGTAAAATGTTCTTCCAGCAAATATTTTAGTTGTTCTTCATTGAGCACAAAAAACCTTTCACAGGTTTGGACCGGCAAAGAAAATACATGCAGTTCATGTAATGCAACATTTAAAAGTGAAAAGATTTCCTCTTCGTGTTGCAGTGGTCTGTATGCAACAAATCTAGACAAAACATTCACAATGCTCTCTAGTCTAAAATAAAAGTGGTCATAGTATGTATCTGCAGCAGCCTGTGTCAGCTCTGCACCTAAGGCTTGCAGGCTCTCAGAGACTGCATGAAGCACATCCTGAGGAACAGGTGTTCCTTCACTAAAAAGGAAAAAAGGGAAAAATATCAGATCAATGAAATGCAGTGTAGCAATCAAGACACTTATATCCAAGGGGGTTACAATTACAGCTGGGTAATATTACCAAAATATCTGAATAGAATTTTATTTTGACATTTATTTATTTATTTTTAACTATAGGGTATGTGTATGTATGTATGTATGTATGTATGTATGTATGTATGTATGTATGTATGTATGTATGTATGTACAAACATTTACATATTTACCAGAATTTTTAAAATTAGAATGTATCTGGGATTGTAGTGTTATTCCTAATTGCTGTATCCCCAGATAAATGAGAAAATGAGACCTGGGTAACTGCAGCTTGGGTGGCACGTGCCGAACGATAGGGGTCATTCGATTTATTCTTATATGTTCGTATACAGCTCTGGAAAAAATTCAGAGACTACGTAACATTGAAAAATCAATGTTAAGTGGTCTCTTATTTTTTTCCAGTGATATTCTAGGAGGCGTTATATAGCTTAGATATATAAAAAAGACAAGAGATTTGTGTGGGGGTTTTTTCCAAGCTGCAGTTACCCATACTTGATAAATGACAATATTAAAATAAATTTCAGGTAATAGGAGTTTACAGTCCATTGTTAAATTAGCACAATCACTGAAGTTGGTTTCTAACCTTTGTCTTCCTTTTCAAAAACAGCAACTAGAAATGGTTTTATCGTAGTAAAAAAATGTTTGTTTGTTTTTTTTATTGACTAATGTTACCATTTATACAACCTCAAAAATGTTAAACTACGTTTGTTTTACTAGTAAAACCATGGTTCATTGCCATAATAATTCAAAGTAACTTTAAATGATGAATCCGCCAGCCCTCATTCACCTTATCTCTCCTTTTGTTATTACGACGAGTTGTTTTAGATACATTGGCGGGCCCTTGAAAAGCAGACTCGAGTTGCCATGGTAACGAGCAAAACACGCTCACCGTACACACACACAAAAAAGAAAAAAACGTTTAGATTTTATTGTTGTAATGTTTTATTCTATTAACAAATTAAAAAGAGAGAACGCCAAATAAATTATGGTAACTGTTAAACCAGTTTTTCACTTGATTGATTCATGTTGATAGTGCAAACTGACCACATACAGAGACAGAACGATCTTCAAGTAAATAAAAAGACGGACTGCTTACCTTGACATCTCGTTGTTTCATTTGCAATTTCAGGTAAATCTGAAACTTTACAAGGGAAAATACAACAAATAATGAACCCACACTGAGAAGGGAAGAGAATATTGCTCACGTGACGACACGTCAGTTCGTTTGTTTTATTCGTTAAACTCGCCAAAAAAAGCAATAATATCTGTTTGCAGAGCCGCAGTTTCAACCAAGCCGAGGTTTTGCCCGCACATGCGCAGTTTCACACACACACACACACACACACACACACACACACACACACACACACACACACACACGCACAAATATATATATATATATATATATATATATATATATATATATATATATATTTGTATATAATATATATTTGTATATATATTATAATAATATATATACATATGTATATATTATAATAATATATATACAAATATATATTATATACAAATATATATATATATATATATATATATATATATATATATATATATATATATATATATATATATATATATATATATTTGTATATATATTATGATAATATATATTTGTCAGTGATTAAAAGTGTTAAATTAATGGGTGAAGAAAGATTCAATTGAGACATCTCAAACACAAAGGCACATTTATTCGATGAACACAGGATAGTTACAAAAATCAGTATATGGCCTCAGTTTTATGTGCATAATTTTCTACATAATACATTGTTTGGCTCTGACGATTTACAGCAACTGTGAAAACAAGTGATAATTGCTGACATCAATATATTTCATCAATGTAACTTTACTTTTTCTTTTCTTTCTGTTGGCCCAAAACCATCAATTGAGTGCACGCACACGCACACGCCACCAACAACAACAACAACTATTAATTTGTCTCTATTTCTCTATAAAAAAGGATCCATAATATTAGCAACAACCTTTATCCAAGTCCTTCAATAAATGGCACATGAAAGGTATCATTTTTACAACTTCCATGTATCTTTCCCAATATGTTTTCCCAAAATGTTTGTAATCAAATCAATTAAGGGCTCTAAGGGGATAAGAGTTAACATTTTTCCTATCACTTTCCTTAAAGTCTATGAAAAAATTAATCAAGTTATACATATAGCTTGAAAAGGCTAACAATACATTCAAAACAATTTTAACTATTCTAAAAATTTTTTTTTTTGGCACAGCACCTAACACACACATACAGTTAAATTGACAGCACTAAATTGGAACACTTTCCTGGTGTGTATAACCCACACTGGCCAGAGTTCAATTTTAAAAATGAACAAACAAAAAAATGCAACTTTTACATTTAATTTAATGAATGTAAAACTTTTTTTCAATTAAAACATCATACTGTCCAAGCAAAACCAGAAAATTCATATATTCTTATTTGGTGACTGTGACTGTGAATGTCATAATGTTTATAACCTTTATATTGATCAGCTTAAAGGGATAGTTCACCCAAAAATGAAAATTGGATGTTTATCTGCTGACCCCCAGGGCGTCCAAGATGTAGGTGTGTTTGTTTTTTCAGTAGAACACAAATGAAGATTTTTAACTCCAACCGTTGCTCGTATAATGCGTGTCTAATGGATCTAATTAGAAATATAGCTGCAAGCAGCAATACCGGGGCCAAGCGCAAAGAAGAAGACAAGACATGCCAAAATGGCTGGCAGTGTCAGATCAACTGGAGCAATGAGCAATTAATCACGTTTTAAGATGATTTGAAGCAAAAGGCTGAAAATGCATTGTAGTCTGAGAGTGTCAGACCAACTGCAACAATTAACAATTATACAGTTTAAGAAGATTAGGCAAAATGGCTGAAATATCATATATTGAGTCACTGATAATGTAAGTTAATGGTTTATCACTTTTGACCAATAGGTGGCACAGATACGAAATTGATGTGGTGTGGTCAGAATAAGGGAACAATGACACATGCAAAGTTTGATGCCAATATGTCAAAGCATTGCAGAGATACAGCCTCAAGAGTCATTTTGGCATAATGGCTCAACTTCGTCGTTGCGGTTTACAAAAACGGTTTCATCTATTGATGCAAAATCCTTAACTTTTTGTTGACACAGTCTGAAGATGATACGATTCGATTTTGGTGGAAATTGGACAAATGGTCTAGGATGAGTTTGAAAAAGTAGGTTTTGATCAAATAAGAACATTGAGGACAGGATGTTTGACCAAATATGGAAAAATTAGTATCTCTGTTCTCGGCATGAGCCATTGACTGTATTATGACCAGTTTCATTAAACTAGGCTAATTTAATCAAAAGTAATTAGCATGTTTGTAAATTTTGTTATAACCTCTGACCACAAGGTGGCACTGCCCCAAAACGTTTTGAGTACCTTCAAAGCATGGTGCGGAAGACATGATTTTTGGACAAACAGTTCAAAAGTTATAAGCAAAAATAGCCATTTTTTGTATCTCCGGACCAGTAGGTGGCGCTGCGCCTAAACGCTGCATTTTGCCTCAGGTCATGCTTGTGATGACATATACCAAGATTGGTTTGAATACGATAAAGCGTTGTGGAGATATAGGCTTATGAGTGTTTTTGCAACCGCTACGCAAAATTTGTGTGCGCGTTTATCGAAAACGATTTGACAAATCAACTTGATTTGCAAGATTTTTTGTCAGCATGGTCTGAAGATGATATGGTTCAATTTCTGTGCAAATCGGACAAACCGTCTAGGACGAGTTCGCAAAAGTAGGTTTTTTGGAAAATTAAAAATGGCGGGGAAATTATCATGACCGAAAATGACATCATAGGTTGCAATTGAATCGGCATGAGCCAATGACTCTATTATGACCAGTTTCAATATACTAGGCTAATTTAATCAAAAGTTATTAGCATTTTTGTCAAGTTTGTTATATCTTTTGACCACAAGGTGGCACTGCCCTAAAACTTTTTGAGTACCTTCAAGGCATAGCATGGAAGTCGCATACCGAGTTTAGTAACAATATACTAATGCATTTGTAAAATATAGCATTTTTTGACAAAATTCAAAATGGCCGACAGCCAAAATGGCCGATATGGTAAAATTGAATATCAGACGACTCGGCATGCCGTCCTGAATGTAACGAGACCACTTTTATGATTTTTGGACAAACAGTTCAGAAGTTATAAGCAAAAATAGCAATTTTTCGTATCTCCGGACCAGTAGGTGGTGCTGCGCCGAAACGCTGTATGTTGCCTCAAGTCATGCTTGTGATGACATGTACCAAGTTTGGTTTGAATACGATAAAGCGTTGCGGAGATATTGCCTTAAGTGTGTTTTTGCAACCGCTACGTAAAATTTGTTTGCGCGTTTATCAAAAATGATTTGACGAATCAACTTGATTTGCAAGATTTTTTGTCAGCATGGTCTGAAGATGATCTGGTTCAATTTTCGTGCAAATCGGATGAACCGTCTAGGACGAGTTCGTAAAAGTAGGTTTTTCGGAAAATTCAAAATGGCGGGGAAATTATCATGACCGAAAATGACATCATAGGTTGCAATTGAATCGGCATGAGCGAATGACTCTATTATGACCAGTTTCAATATACTAGGCTAATTTAATCAAAAGTTATTAGCATTTTTGTCAAGTTTGTTATATCTTTTGACCACAAGGTGGCACTGCCCTAAAACTTTTTGAGTACCTTCAGGGCATAGCATGGAAGTCACATACCGAGTTTAGTAACAATATACTAATGCATTTGTAAAATATAGCATTTTTTGACAAAATTCAAAATGGCCGACAGCCAAAATGGCCGATATGGTAAAATTGAATATCAGACGACTCGGCATGCCGTCCTGAATGTAACGAGACCACTTTTATGATTTTTGGACAAACAGTTCAGAAGTTATAAGCAAAAATAGCAATTTTTCGTATCTCCGGACCAGTAGGTGGTGCTGCGCCGAAACGCTGTATGTTGCCTCAAGTCATGCTTGTGATGACAAGTACCAAGTTTGGTTTGAATACGATAAAGCGTTGCGGAGATATTGCCTTAAGTGTGTTTTTGCAACCGCTACGTAAAATTTGTTTGCGCGTTTATCAAAAATGATTTGACGAATCAACTTGATTTGCAAGATTTTTTGTCAGCATGGTCTGAAGATGATCTGGTTCAATTTTCGTGCAAATCGGATGAACCGTCTAGGACGAGTTCGTAAAAGTAGGTTTTTCGGAAAATTCAAAATGGCGGGGAAATTTTTATGACGGAAAATGACGTCATAGGGTGCAATCGATTCGTCTTGAGCCAAGGAATCAGAGGAAAAAATAATTTTGTTTCTAGCCCTTATGGTTCAAAAGTTATAAGCATAAACATGAGTCAAATTTTGGACTGATGGTGGCGCTAGAGGGATTGAGTTTGAGACTCCAAATTTGCTACGGTGACATTTCAGACTGTCCTCTATTAGTGTGCCAAATTTCACAACTTTTTACCATACGGTTCTATGGGCTGCCATAGACTTCGCGGCGGAAGAAGAAGAAGAAGATGAAATATAGCTGCAAGCAGCAATACCGGGGCCAAGCGCAAAGAAGAAGACAAGACATGCCAAAATGGCTGGCAGTGTCAGATCAACTGCAGCAATGAGAAATTAATCACGTTTTAAGATGATTTTAGGCAAAAGGCTGAAAATGCATTGTAGTCTGAGAGTGTCAGACCAACTGCAGCAATTAACAATTATACAGTTTAAGAAGATTAGGCAAAATGGCTGAAATATCATATATAGAGTCACTGATAATATAAGTTAATGGTTTATCACTTTTGAACAATAGGTGGCACAGTTACGAAATGTATGTGGTGTGGTCAGAATAAGAGAACAATGACACATGCAAAGTTTGATGCCAATATGTCAAAGCATTGCAGAGATACAGCCTCAAGAGTCATTTTGGCATCATGGCTCAACTTCGTCACTGCGGTTTACAAAAACGGTTTCATCTATTGATGCAAAATCCCTAACTTTTGTTGACACAGTCTGAAGATGATACGATTCGATTTTGGTGGAAATTGGACAACCGGTCTAGGATGAGTTTGAAAAAGTAGGTTTTGATCAAATAAGAACATTGAGGACAGGATGTTTGACCAAATATGGCAAAATTAGTATCTATGTTCTCGGCATGAGCCAATGACTGTATTATGACCAGTTTCATTAAACTAGGCTAATTTAATCAAAAGTTATTAGCATGTTTGTAAATTTTGTTATAACCTCTGACCACAAGGTGGCACTGCCCCAAAACTTTTTGAGTACCTTCAAAGCATGGTGCGGAAGACATGAATTTTGGACAAACAGTTCATAAGTTATAAGCAAAAATAGCCATTTTTTGTATCTCCGGACCAGTAGGTGGCGCTGCGCCGAAACGCTGCATGTTGCCTCAGGTCATGCTTGTGATGACATATACCAAGATTGGTTTGAATACGATAAAGCGTTGTGGAGATATAGGCTTATGAGTGTTTTTGCAACCGCTACGCAAAATTTGTGTGCGCGTTTTTCGAAAACGATTTGACAAATCAACTTGATTTGCAAGATTTTTTGTCAGCATGGTCTGAAGATGATATGGTTCAATTTCTGTGCAAATCGGACAAACCGTCTAGGACGAGTTCGCAAAAGTAGGTTTTTTGGAAAATTAAAAATGGCGGGGAAATTATCATGACCGAAAATGACATCATAGGTTGCAATTGAATCGGCATGAGCCAATGACTCTATTATGACCAGTTTCAATATACTAGGCTAATTTAATCAAAAGTTATTAGCATTTTTGTCAAGTTTGTTATATCTTTTGACCACAAGGTGGCACTGCCCTAAAACTTTTTGAGTACCTTCAGGGCATAGCATGGAAGTCACATACCGAGTTTAGTGACAATATACTAATGCATTTGTAAAATATAGCATTTTTTGACAAAATTCAAAATGGCCGACAGCCAAAATGGCCGATATGGTAAAATTGAATATCAGACGACTCGGCATGCCGTCCTGAATGTAACGAGACCACTTTTATGATTTTTGGACAAACAGTTCAGAAGTTATAAGCAAAAATAGCCATTTTTCGTATCTCCGGACCAGTAGGTGGCGCTGCGCCGAAACGCTTTATGTTGCCTCAAGTCATGCTTGTGATGACATGTACCAAGTTTGGTTTGAATACGATAAAGCGTTGCGGAGATATTGCCTTAAGTGTGTTTTTGCAACCGCTACGTAAAATTTGTTTGCGCGTTTATCGCAAATGATTTGACGAATCAACTTGATTTGCAAGATTTTTTGTCAGCATGGTCTGAAGATGATCTGGTTCAATTTTCGTGCAAATCGGACAAACCGTCTAGGACGAGTTCGCAAAAGTAGGTTTTTTGGAAAATTAAATATGGCGGGGAAATTATCATGACCGAAAATGACGTCATAGGATGCAATTGAATCGGCATGAGCCAATGAATGTATTATGACCAGTTTCATTATACTAAACTAATTAAATCAAAAGTTATTAGCATTTTTGTCAAGTTTGTTATAACTTTTGACCACAAGGTGGCACTGCCCCAAAACTTTTTGAGTACCTTCAGGGCATGGAGTGGAAGTCACATACCGAGTTTAGTAACAATACACTAATGCATTTGTAAAATATAGCATTTTAGCACATAATTCAAAATGGCCGACAGCCAAAATGGCCGATATGGTAAAATTGAATATCAGACGACTCGGCATGCCGTCCTGAATCTAACGAGACTACTTTTATGATTTTTGGACAAACGGTTCAAATGGTATAAGCAAAAACAGCCATTTTTTGTATCTCCGGACCAGTAGGTGGCGCTGCGCCGAAACACTGCATGTAGCCTCAAGTCATGCTTGTGATGACATGTACCAAGTTTGGTTTGAATACGATAAAGCGTTGCGGAGATATTGCCTTAAGAGTGCTTTTGCAACCGCTACGTAAAATTTGTTTGCGCGTTTTTCGCAAATGATTTGACGAATCAACTTGATTTGCAAGATTTTTTGTCAGCATGGTCTGAAGATGATCTGGATCAATTTTCGTGCAAATCGGATGAACCGTCTAGGACGAGTTCGCAAAAGTAGGTTTTTCGGTTAATTAAAAATGGCGGGAAAATTATTATGACGGAAAATGACGTCATAGGGTGCAATCGAATTGTCTTGAGCCAAGGAATCAGAGGAAAAAAGAATTTCGTTTCTAGCCCTTATGGTTCAAAAGTTATTAGCATAAACATGAGTCTAATTTTGGACTGATGGTGGCGCTAGAGGGATTGAGTTAGAGACTCAAAATTTGCTATGGTGACATTTCAGACTGTCCTCTATTAGTGTGCCAAATTTCATAACTTTTTACCATACGGTTCTATGGGCTGCCATAGACTTCGTGGCGGAAGAAGAAGAAGAAGAAGATGAATAATAATAATAATAGGAACGGGAACGGTTTCAATAGGTGCCTTCGCACCTTCGGTGCTTGGCCCCTAATAATAATAATAAGAACGGGAACGGTTTCAATAGGTGCCTTCGCACCTTCGGTGCTTGGCCCCTAATTAGATAAACATCAAATTTTCATTTTTGGGTGAACTATCCCTTTAAACAACAGTGGCCCATTCTTAACCATCAAATCTGAATGCTCACTGAACAAATATGAAAGGTTTTTCCAAAACAAAGAAACCTGTTCCTAATGATGGAAAAATTATTCACTTATCTTTTGTAAATGCAGTTGCGTCAAATGCTGTATTTGGCACATTTACATTTATCAGAAACTTTTATCCAAAGCCACTTACAAATGAGGAATACAATAAGCAATTCATCATAAAAAGGCAGACACAAAAAAGTGCTCACAATGCGTTTTCAGCTGTCTTTTGAATATTGCCAGCGATTCTGCAGTCTAGATGGAGGTGAGGAGATTATTCCACCAGCATGGAGCAATGAGTGAAAATGTTATGGAGAGCGATTTATTGCCTCTCTGTGATGGTACCACAAGCCTTCATTATTCCTTCAGTGAGTGAAGGCTTCTGGTAAGGGTGTAGATTCGTAGGAGTGAGTGGAATTAGGAGGGCTCTGATTTACCTGTGGTAAATCCTTAGGTAAGCGTCAATGCCTTGAACTTGATGTGAGCAGCGAGTGGTTGCCTGAAAGAGTGCTCTGAGGGAGGAACTTAGACTTTGTGCAGTGCTCTTTTGGGCTTGTTAAAGACGAGATGTGCTGCAGCGTTCTGGATCATTTGCAGCGGTTTGATTACGCATGACGGCAGTCCAGCCAGAAGCGCAATGCATTAATCAAGCATAGAAAAGGACCAGGGCCTGGATGAGAAGTTGTGTTTAATGTTCTGTTAGAAAAAGGCCTGATCTTCCTGATGTTGTTTAGTGCAAATCTGCATGACCAAGCTGTCTTTGCCATGTGTTCTTTGAAGGTCAGTTGGTCATCAAAGATTACTCCGAGATTTCTGGCCTACCTTGATTGGGTAATCGATGATGTACCTAGCTGGATGGTGAAATCGTGTTGTAGAGTCGAATTGGCAGGGAAGACAAGAAGTTCAGTCTTTGCCAAGTTGAGCTGCAGATGACGTTCTTTCATCCAATGCAAGATGTCCGCAAGACAGCTTGAGATTTGTGCAGCTACTGTGGGATCAAGAAAACTGGTCTTTTAATGACAGAAACAGTCACAATTCCAAGTGCATACTGATCTCTTGCTCAAATCAAAATTAATACACAAGTATAGGACAAGCACATAAATAACAGTGCAAGCATACACCCCAAAATAGTACATTTTACAAATAACACAATTTTCTAGAAAGAGGCCACAATGTTATTATTAGTCAAATAAAAAATATTATCAATCGAAAAGTTATATATGAAAAATCAACAATATTAACTGTGGGAAAGTGGCTTACCTGTGTCTTTGTATCTCTAAGGAAAGAGCTGTTCTCATCCCATGGACAGTGTATTGACTGCTTTATAGACAACTCTTCAAGCACATCATCACCTTTTGATTTTTTCCATTAAGCCAGCATCATGCATCTGTAACAACATTAAAGGAATAATGTACTCAAAATCGAAATTCCAAACCCATATTACTCATTTTTGCGTAACACAAAACACACTTTAATGCTTAAAAAAAAAACATTCATGAAAATATTAACAGTGTAGTTTGTGTGGCTTATGTGCCAAAGTCCAAGTCCTGTGAACTCAATATAGAGATTTTGACACTGAAAATATTTATTTTCAAATTAAAAAGATTTAAACTCAAATCCAATGACGAAACATCAACATAAACAGAACTCATCGTTCAGGCTTCATGAAATGCATAAACCTATGACTGATATTACAATTTTAATTTGGGCAGTTTATAATAATTTGATTTGACAGTATGATACACATTGTAGACTAAATGTTACTGTCAGAGTAATATAACATGTCTGCAAAACAATTAGCAGCGTACATCACAAATAGTGTTATAAAATAATGTTATAAAAATACATAATTGTAAATGAGGTGAAACACTTACTTCTGTTTTTTCTACGAATTTAAGGAACCACCTAGGATTATTTCATGAGAAATTGGCTATTCTAAGAACATGAACTTTACATGCCATAATATAACCTTGTCGATAGGGTGAAGTAGTCAGGGTGAAGTGTGACATCATCAGCTAGATTGGGACAAATAAGCTTTTTTTGGTGTAGTGCTCTTAAAAAAAAAAAACAAGTACATTATATATATATATATATATACAAAATTGTGGGTGGTCTTGAAATGTAATAACTACTTAATTTGAATATCAACATTTGATTGGTCAAATATAAATCATGTGGGTGTGGTTACTAAAGTGCTGGAATGTCTTAGAAAGCATAAGTTAAGCATAAACCCATACATAGTTTAAGTCTAATAAAATCGTTAAGGTTTAAATTCTAATACAAACAGTATTTCAGTCTGCAATATACATTTTTACATCTGTTCATGTGGTTTTTAAATTTTATGCAATGATGTGTATATTTCTACAATATGTTTTGAATATATATATATCAAGTTGTTACTGTCCCAATTTACCTAAACATGTTTGATGAAATGGGGTGGCATTCAGCTAAAGTGGGACATCCTATTAAATAGAAGATATTACATTGCTTTTTATTAAATTGTTTTTTTTTTTATACAGAAAATGTCACAAAGCTATAGGCAGAAAGGGAAAAACTGAAAAAAACATGTCAGCCAAACCAAAGACAAAGGTATAATCATTGGAGTCAAGGAAAATTTAACGGGCAAATCAATGACTACAGGATCAGGCTAGGAAATTAGACTTTGCTTGTTGTTTTTGTTCCAAAATCCACCCTTGAAAATAAGTTGTTGTGACTGGATGTAGTCATGTCTCTGGGAGAAAACAATTTTTGTCAGAATCATCTGAAAAGGAACTGGCAAACATGTTAAAGCATCTTTCGCAGATATGTGAGGGGGAAAAAAACTTTTAAATATGCAAAAGCTAATTGAAATAAATCATTTTGTGAAACCAAAAACACAGCAGGCTATTAGTGGTTCCAAAACTAAAAAAAAAAAAAAATAGCAACCCAGAGCTGTGCATGAAACATCCTCATCATCATCATCATTTGCCTGATTTTATTGTTATGCTTTTACAATTAGAAAAATTTCTATTGAAAAAAATTTTATAAATATAAATTGTATATAAAAGTATATTAAAAAAATGAACAATACCCTTTTATAAGCAACTGTATTATCGAAGCACAAACTACATGAAAATGCACATCCAGTACGACGGTAGAATAAAAATGGGTTCTTATAATTTTTTAATCTCTGCATATTTAAAAACGACTCATATTCCTTGAGGCCTTGTGCATTAGTTTAAAACATTTACAGTGTAGGTGGAAAATATTTATTTGTATTTAATACACAGTTGACTAAAAAGTATTCCCATTTTGCTGACTTTACCCTAAGGATTTAATAATAATAATAATAATAATAATAATAATAATAATAATAATAATAAAAATAATAATAATAATAAATACATATTTGGATTAGGCATATATCATGCATTCCCAGAGTTATTAGTAAAAAAAAAAAAAACTAATCTGAAGAATGAAATTTTATTGTTTAATGTTATTTTTATTTAGTATTATGTTTTATTATTTTTCATAATTATTTGTATAATGTACAATGTAAAGTCAGACTGTGTTGAACATTGTGTCCCAAGGAGAGACTTGGATGAGCTATATCTGTTACAGGAATGTGCATACTTATTGAACATGTTCCCTTTCAAAAGCTACACTTAATGCTGCATAAGCTTATGCAAATGGGAAATGTCTTTGACATAACCAGCTGTGAAAATAGTGTGAAAACACATCAATGAAATTGACCCGGAGGTATTTATAGCCTCGGCCGGTGACGTCATAGGCGCACCTGCTGCACGAGGCTATAAATAGATGAGCTTCAGCTGGAGCAAACCAGGGGCCTATTGCACAAAACTAGGATAAGGGATTAAGCCGGGATATCTTGGTGATCCTGGCTCAATTTATCCATGATCCGGTTGCACTAAAGCTGGATAGGGTGGCAGTTGGATGTTATGGTATAAATTACCATGGAGATTTATTCTGTGGAGCTAGCCTGCTCCAGACCAGGCTAAATTCCAGGATCTATTTAATCTCATCCCTTATGTCAGTCAGCAGTCACCACTAACGGAAACCAATAGTTATTCCACTGCCCACTATACATTGTTATCACATATAACTAGACCCACTGTCATTATTTAAACTTTCAGATCATTAATTTCAATAATTTTGGATAAATTATGATTTTTAGATGATGCTGTCATAAGATAATTTACAGTTTCCCATAGACTATAAGGCTATATATAAAATTATAGAATATTAGGGCCACAGAGGAAAAAAAGAAAATTCACAGACTTCGAGAATGAAGTTATAATATTGTAACCCGTTGTTTTAGAGGAGGACAGTTGTTAAAATGACAGCTGTGGGGCATTTCATGGAATTGTTCTTCAGTATGGTTTCACAAACAAGGACATACTTAATCTTTTGGCACATCAGCATCACATTGTCATATGCATATACTTTTTACAGTCCTGATACTTGTTTTCCGCAGAAAGAACCAGCCTCATATATATATATGACTTTTTTCCTTCTTCCTCAGTGTGGCCCTAATACACGGTCGTATAAAATACACATTCCATATAAATATAAAAACACAAAGTGTAACATTATGTTCCTTTATTGAATAAGGATAAAACAAAGCAGGTAAACCATCAGCTCCTTTCGAAACTGAAGTCACACAGTGACTCTACAAGATGGAAAGCACAGAATCAAAGCATTTACAACAAAAGGATAACACATTCAAAGGTCTGTATATAACACACCCCGCATGTCTGCACACTGAAATAAATGCAGGACAAATCCATACACATCAACTGAACAGACAAATGAATGCAGTAGCCTCCCTGCAAGCTTGTATTACACACAGTATACAGCACAAACATCATAAGAGGCCAAATCAATAAAAAAATTATAAAAATGTAACCCAAATTCCTCTGCCACCGCAGGACATATTTAACCAAAATTGAAAGCAAACATTCTAGCTAAAATAATTCAACACATATTGGTCCCTCAGCAGCCGACCACTGTCGTCATCAGGGAAGATTGCCGGATTGTCCCAGTCCATGGCTGGTGGCACTCTGGGGGCCCTCTCCTTCCTCAGGCAGGCCACATTGTGGAGGACAGCACAAGCCACAGTAATGTCACATGCCCTCACAGGGCTGACCCTTAATTTGTGAAGGCAGTGAAAGCGTGCCTTCAGGAGGCCAAAGGTCATTTCAACTCTGGCCCTGGTCCTGGCATGGGCATGGTTGTAGGCCTGCTGTGCTTCCTGGGGGTCTGTGAAAGGTGTCAGGAGAAAAGGCTGGCAGCCATACCCCCTGTCTCCTAGCAACACACCAGAGAATTCACCTGTGAACACAAAATCTCATCATTACTACCTCATAAACAGTGATATTCTTGACACAGTCATGATGTAAAAAGTGGTTATTAATAGGGGTTGTATGTGTGGCTCACCTTGTGATAGGCGCTGATAGATTTCAGAGGCCCGAAAGATTCTGGAGTCATGGACTGAGCCAGGCCATTTTGCCACAACATTGCTGATCACACAGTCAGCATTGCAGACCATCTGAAATCATAAGATGAGGAATATTAAACCAATCAATGCACATCACTGGCAATGCACAGTGTTCATCAATGGACAATATCAAAAAGTTATGCTCACCTGAACATTAATGCTGTGAAAGGATTTCCTATTCACAAAATCTGCCTCATGGGCACCTGAGGGGGCTTTTATCCTTATGTGTGTGCAGTCCAGTGCACCAATGACATTGGGGAAACCTGTCACACAAAGTAATGAGTATCCTACTACGGGTGTTAACAGTTGTCCTGTAATTTGTAGATCCTCTTACCTGCAATCCTATAGAATTCCTCTTTGATGTCACAGAGTCTTCTGTGGGGAGGGAAGGAGATGAAGACATCTGCTAATGCTTTGATAGCCAGACACACACTCCTTAGTGTGCGGCAAATTGTGGCCTTGTTCAGCTGTTCTGCATCCCCAACGGAGTACAGGAAGGCTCCACTAGCAAAAAAGCGCAAGGCCACACAAACCATTTGCTCCACACTCAGTGCATGGCTCCGTGCGGTGCGGTGCTTAATCCTGGGACCCAGCAGTCTGCACAGATACCTGATGCCATCTGCAGAAAACCTGTATCTTTCATATAGATGGTCATCATGATAGGCCAGTGGGTCCAACCGGTCCCTGAATACCCTCTCTCGCCTGAAGGCTCTCCTGAGCACAAGTGCTTCTTCATCCACCACATCTCGCAAGAATGGGCACGCCATTGTCAGAGCAGAAAGGAAACACCATTTTGGCCCTTCATATAGGCTAGTGGCCACACCTGGCGCTGGGGGGTGCCTTATAACGATGCTTATTTCAATTCAAATTCAATTCAATTCAAATTTATTTGTATAGCGCTTTTCACAATACACATTGTTTCAAAGCAGCTTTACAGAAAGTGCATTTCATAAATGTACATTGAAAAATGTTAGAAAGAGAATGTTAAAGAAAAATGTTAGAATAAGTTAATCAATCGTGTATTATTTTAGGCCATAACACTGGCGTCGAGTCGTCTCATCACAGGTGTTGTTATTTGTACTGATTGCTGGGGAAAATAAAAAAAAACAACTAAAAGATGCCGCTGGTCCTGTGTGCTCACAATGGGAGCTCATATGTCATGGCTCACTTGACTTAACCTTATATTTTTTATTTTAAAGATGTGTCATCTTCTTGGAGCTGGGGGAGGAAAGGAGAATAATGATTAATACATTTGTTACAGGTAGCATATAGTGTACATTGAAGGCATAACTCACCTCCCGCTCAAGTTTTTTTATTTCAAGGTCCAGTTTCCTAACTGTCCTCTTTTTTATTTCGGCCTCCAAATCAAGATTTTCCATCTTTTTCTTCTTGTACTGCATGTCTATATCTGCCAGTTCTATTTGGCGCCGGAGGTGGTTGCCATACAACTGTCTGATAGCTTGTGAGGTCTGTGAACACAATACAATTAGCGCAGCGGGAATTTGGCACGATGTAGTGTCCTTCCATTAATACGCACTATGTTGCCAGGCTGGCTTTCCCACTGTACAGCATCTGGGTCCTATTACAGAAATGAGATTTTGTGATTTTGTGTGGGCTCCAAATGATAACTCCTCACCATTGTAGACTAAATAGTACTTTCACAGGCTTGACATGATACCTCATGCCTTCTTGAATCCAGAGAGATGGTCTCCTCATCATCATCATCGCCGTCATGTGCTGTTGCTGCTGCTCTGTGGCCTTCACCCTATCACATTTAATTGGATTCATATTGAAGCTAGAAGACAAGACATGCCAGGCCTACAGTATGCCTTTGATGGAGTACTCACTGGATCAGCATCGTCTGGTGCTTGTGCTGGTGGCTCTAACAGTAACACAGTGCTGCCAGACACTGCAAGGCAATAGGCAAACCAAAGTCAGACAGTCCAAATGGATTCAATATGAATGTGGTTGTGTCCCATGTAGAGATGGAAGGACATACCTTGTATGAAGTGGGTGGCATCTTGGGAGGGACCTATGCTTGTCTCTTTCCCCCCAGGGATCCCCTCCAACACGGGCCTGCCTTTATTTAGCTCCAAGGCCATGTCCTCTGCTGGGGTGAGGTCAGCTTTTGGTGACCCACCACCCGTGCCTTGTCTGTGGGTATTCTTTTTCATTGCTAAAACAGTACAGACAATGTGTGAGCAGCCACCTTCTGGGTACAATATATGCTTGTGCATTGTTAAGTATTAGTCAGGGCCCTTACCATTCTGGAGAATGTTCTTGTATTTGATTTTGACTTGCTGCCATGTCCGTTTTGGCCCAGTCATGTTTAATCTACATCACACACACACGAAAAAAGATACTTTCTTTATCACACAAGAACATTCAATGGAGTCAGTGAGCAAGCGACTTTGACTCCTTTGAAAGGCGCTATATAAATTAAAGTGATTATTATTATTATTATTATTATTAGCTCATCTATTTATTCAATTCATTTTTATTTTATGTATAGCGCAATCACAATTGTTTCATTGTTTCAAAGCAGTTTTACATTAATAAAAGCAGGAGAACACAGAAAAATCGGTGGACAACATAAGAAGCACAGTACAACGGCTTCTAAAATTAAACCGTACTACTGAGCGTAGTAATAATGTAAGGCTTTGATAATAATTTATCAAAGCCTTATACAGTGTGATGGAGTTACTTTACACAATTTAACTCATATCTGCAGTCCATGTAAATAAATTCAACTGTTTCATAATCAGAGTACAACTGCGTTTTTGGAGATGTGAATAAACTATTTGGATTGTAATTGTGATGTTTCAGCGGAGCGGTGAGTGTGTAATTGTGCACTACTTACGCATTCAGGCGGTCTGCAATACTTTGCCACGCTTTTTCCCTTTGTTTTATCACTGTGGCGGTGTTGCCTTTCTTCTTAATTATATCTTTTACCTCCTCGTATGCCTCCATGAGGATTTGTGCCTCCGACGGGGAAAAGTACGCTGCTCTGGTTGCCATGGTGAATCAGCGAATCTGTGATCGGTGGCAGGTCTATTTGAGTGAGCCGTGAGCGCGCACCTATCCAGGATTGGTTTCACCTGGCTTGATGAATCCGTGTCTGCTCATCCTGGCTTGGTGTTTGTGCAACCAATTAAGCCTGGACGCACCTGTTTTGGCTTCATTGAGCTCAGCTCAGTCATTTATCTTGGATGTCTTAATTCTACTTTTGTGCAACAGGCCTCAGGTCTTTTTGTTTTCAGACCAACTCTGTGTTATGGTGTGTTACAAAAAAAAAAAAAAAATTCTCTCTCTCTCTTTCAAGACTCAACTTGAGATCTTTGTTAGGAGTTAGTTTTCAACATGGCAGTGTGCAGATTTCTCTCTCTTTCTCATCTCTGTTACAAAGAAACATTAGTGGAAAGAGTTCTAGTTAAATCTGATCAGTTGGAAAAGAGTCAGCAGAGTAAAACGCTGTATATCCATGTTCTCTTTCAAATAGAACTGGATGTGCACGTTTATTGCTGTGTGTGTAAAAAGGTAAGTGACAACAGGGACCATAACATTCAACAACTGACAGAGAGCAAATGAAACACAAGGGCTATAAATACACAGGGGCAAACAAGCTTAACATCAGTAACGAGGAAACAAGATACACCTGGGGAGACTAATCAACATGAAAAACTACAAAGAACTACAAAATAAAGCACAGGACACAGAGCATATGTGACAAGATGATTACAGAAATTGCACAGTAAAGCATACTTATTATTATTATTATTATTATTAATTAAATTAATAAAAGTTTGATTTCTAAAGTGTTAGGTTTATGAACTGATTTGATTAAATGAGTTTGTATTTGTCTTACCGTGTTTATATATGTTTATTTTTTTGTCTAACAATGTATATATATATATATCAAAATTAGATTATGTCGTCAAACACTGGACAAAAGGCGTTCAGAGAGAAACTGGTGCATCTGAAGCCCGGCGGATTGCGAAATCAGACTCCAAATCATCAGTCCTTGTCCTCCTGGATCCACTTGCTGCCTTTGACACAGTGAATCATCAGATTCTTCTGTCCACCCTCTCATCACTGGGCATCACAGGGACTCCACTGGTTTGAGTCCTGTCTCACAGGTAGGTCTTTCAAGGTTGCCTGGAGAGGGCAGGAATCCAAAGCACATCAACTGACCACTGGGGTTCATCAGGGCTCAGTGCTTGGACCTCTCCTCTTCTCCATTTACACTATATCACTGCTATGCTGATGACACACAGCTCTACCTTTCATTTCAACCAGATGATCCCACAGTAGCTGCACGAATCTCCAGCTGTCTGGCAGACATCTCGGCATGGATGAAAAAACATCACCTGCAGCTCAACCTGGCAAAGACTGAGCTTCTCGTCTTTCCTGCCAATCGAGCTCTACAACACAACTTCACCATTCAGCTATAGTACATCATCAATTACCCCATCAAAATCAGTCAGAAATCTTGGAGTAACCTTTGATGACCAGCTGTTCTTCAAAGACCACATTTCAAAGACAGCTCGGTCATGCAGGTTTGCGCTGCACAACATCAGGAAGATCAGACCATTCCTAACACAGCATGCAACACAGCTTCTTGTCCAAGCCCTGGTCATTTCTAGGCTTGACTACTGCAATGCGCTTCTGTCTGGACTTCCATCGTGTGCGATCAAAACGCTTCAAATGATCCAGAATGCAGCGTCACGTCTTGTCTTCAACGAGCCCAAAAGGACCCATGTGTGACAGACCCTCTCTTCATCTCTCTGCACTGGCTACCCCTCACTGCTCACATCAAGTTCAAGGCGTTGACGCTTGCCTACAATCCACCACAGGCTCAGCACCCGCATTCTTCGACTCGGCCCTACGAGTGAGTCTGCATCCCCACCAGAAGCCTTCACTCGGCAAAGGAGCAACGGCTCCTAGTACCATCACGGAGAGGCATGAAATCCCTCTCAAGAACATTTTCATTCACTATTTCTTGCTGGTGAAATGATCTCCCCACCTCCATCCAGAATGCAGAATCCCTGACAACATTGAAAAGACAGCTGAAAACTCACCTTTTCCGTGAGCACTTAACCTCATCTTAAAAAAAAACTAAATTTTTCCTCTATTCGCTCCCTAATTATATTATGCTACTCTAAGCAATGTCCAAAACTTAGTATTTCAAGCACTTTTTGTGATTTTCCCCTCTTCATGACGAATTGCTTCATGTATTCCTCAGTTGTAAGTCGCTTTGGATAGAAGCATATGCTAAATGAATACATGTAAATCTGATGATAAAACCTGACAGTATTTTTGTGTGTTTCTTAGAGCTCTTCCCACACCTCCGCCGAACTCAACAACTACATTAACAACTACAGCAACAACTACAGCAACTAGCACTGCAGCTACACCAGGACCAAATGAGGGGTAAGACTACAACATTATTTTAAAGGTGTTCAGAGAGAAGCTGATGCATCTGATGATAAAAACCTGACAGTATTTTTGTGTGTTTCTTAGAGCTCTTCCCACACCTCCAACGAACTCAACAACTACAACAACAGCAACAGCAACAACTACACCAACAACTACAGCAACAACTACACCAACAACTACACCAACAACTACAGCAACAACTACACCAACAACTACACCAACAACTACAGCAACAACTACACCAACAACTACACCAACAACAGCAACAACTACACCAACAACTACACCAACAACAGCAACAGCAACAACTACACCAACAACTACACCAACAACTACAGCAACAACTACACCTACAACAACTACACCAACAACTACAGCAACAACTACAGCAACTAGCACTGCAGCTACACCAGGACCCAATGAGGGGTAAGTCTATAACATTATTTTAAAGGTGTTCAGAGAGAAGCTGATGAATCTGATGATAAAAACCTGACAGTATTTTTGTGTGTTTCTTAGAGCTCTTCCCACACCTCAGCCGAACTCAACAACTGCAGCAACAACAACTACACCAACTAGCACTAGAGCTACACCAGGACCCACTGAGTGGTAAGACTACAACATTATTTTAAACAGTGACATCCCAACATAACAGAGCATTGCTTTATGAAAAGAACAGAAGGGAGTTTCACGAAATAACCGTAAACAGGGCTGGGTATTCATACTCATTTCCAATTCAGTTCAATTTGATTATGATGCATTTGGATGCGTTTCAGTGACAATCTCTATTTGCTTTATTTATGAATTCGTTTTACAACAACTGAGGACATCCCAAAAAAATTCCAAAGCGTCTCAAAAATGTAATTAGTGAAGGATTTGTGTCCTATGAGTGATTCAAACAGTCTGTCTGAATTATTAACTAACAGAACTGCCTCAAAAGAGTCATGTGTGTGTGAATCAGACTACACTGGTTGCACTGTGTGTTTCTGACTCACTGTTTTTTTGTGAAGTGATATATTGCACATTATAAATGAACATTTGTAAATGAGTATTTATCTATTGCATTAATGCCGTTTATCTTCCCACCTCTCCTCTTTTAGCGAGTGTGTGGGCAAATTGTGCAGCTCCAGTGGCAGAACGGCTTCCTCTCTGATCATCCTGATGCTTTGCTTTCTTTTGCTGGAGATTTAATCACCACGAATCACCATTATCACTGCTCTATGTCTGAATACACAAGATTTACATCTGTCTGTGTCATTAATTATAGAAGAAGCTTACATATAATCTACAATCAATGTTAATCTTAGCTTTAATCAGAATAATCATTTTGAGCTCTTATTGTAATCATAATGTTTGATTCACACATTCCCTGTAGAGGTTAAGGGTAAATATTTACTATATTTCAGTCTTTTCAATGTAATAAATCACTGCATGAATAATATTGTTCACAGATGTAGGTTTGATTTTGATATTGTGGGGACATTATCCCTTCTTGTGTAGTGTATTTGATTAACTACACACACGGAGAGGTATATCTCAGCACCACATACTTATTAGTGAACACAAACTAGCAGCTCATGTTGCTCACCAGCTCATGTATGTGAATCACTCGCTCTTCACTCCCCGTAACCATAGAAGTAAAACCAAGGTGGCTGTTATATGTAGGTGAATAAGGATGCTACACAAACTGAGTTAAGATCCGTGTATTGCTCTGTTCCAGAACTGACATGCATACGGTAGAACAACACTGTTACCTGTTAAAATACCCAATTTCCCCACGAGGTGGAGCTGCTGCCTAAGCAGGACAACAGGATACCCTGTAACATCTGCCTTCCTGTAGTAAGATATCCAAATAATACATGGCATTGTCAACTAACCTGAACTTCATTAAAGTGTGTTAAATTTTCGCCGGTTCCCGCCTCCTTCTTCCAACACGAACTAACATTACTACAATAAGGTATTGTTTTTACTGCCTTTCTGGGCTTTGAAAGTGTTAATTATGTTGCTGTCTATGGAGGGGTCAGAGAGCTGTTGGATTTCATCATAAATATCTTCATGTGTGTTCCGATAATGAATTCTAAAACAAATCTACTGGTATAATAAGGAGGGTTAGGCGTCTTTAATCGTTCTTCTTTAAAATGTGAACTGTCTTGATTTATATTGTGTAGAGTTTTTTCGTGAAATGTTTTATACAGTCAAAGGTGTAACCACATATGACGCTGCTCGGCAGGTCTGAATTCTTTCCATTGTGTTTTCTTTCATCACTGTAAGGGAATGAACTTTTTTTTTTTTGAAAACCCCTATTATACAGGAATGTACCCATTCATGGCAAATTGTCTTGTTTAATTGAATGTAGAAAAGTAGTATCTTTTGTTTCACAGGCAACACAGGCAAGAAACACAAGAAACACAGGCAAACAAGGTGATCCAAAGAACAGGCATTACATTTACATTTATGCATTTGGCAGACGCTCTTATCCAAAGCGACTTACATTGCATTCGAGGTACACCTTTTTTTAAAAACATTTTTGTCAGTTCTTGCTTTCCCTGGGATTCGAACCCATGACCTTGGCATTGCTAGTGCCATGCTCTACTGTTTGAGCTACAGGCAAAAGATCAAAACCACTCTTATTTAATTGAACTTAAGTTCAATTAAATTAAAAGCCTAATAAATGTTCAAATCGACAGCTTTCGATTATGCTGTAATGTTGAATGTCTATCATTAACGTTTTAAGAAATCAATTTCATAGAGACATCAGTAGCAGTAGTGTCAGTGATACTGGCCTTCATTCATAAAAAGATGCCATTGCAAGTCTTTAAGTTGTTTCTACATTCATTTGAGAAATTAAATGTCACTGTTCGTCTTCACAGAAAGCTGAGAATCCATTATTATTCCTAGATATTTAAATTCATGTACTCCCTCAAGTTTCTGTCCCTGGACGAATACTTCTGCTTACACATCATCATTTGGCCTTTTAAAAAAAACAACGTGATCTCATGACAATACGTTTCTATTTTTACATAAAGTGTGGTTCTACCTCACATACATTTACGTACGTTTTCATACACACTATATTGTACAATATTGACGTATTGACAGCACTTAAACGTAAAATATTTACATATCCATGTGAATGTGTTCCCATTTTTAAATATTAAAATCATGTATTAATGTTTTGATTTTATTGTATTTAATTGTCATATCAATGAAATGTTTCAGTCGCATTTATTAAATGCAGTTTACTCGTCTACTTACTGTAATATTTTCCTATACAGTGACTGACAATACAATCATAAAATACACCTAAACATAAATTCACAAAAGACATCAATTTTATTTGTTTGCTGTAATCCAAATCTTTCTAATCCATATGTTTGCGAGAAACAGATCCAAATTTAGCCCTTTATCCAGCGACCTTCGTCTCCATTCTCAGCAGCGACCGTAAACGTCAAATCCCGCGCTCGACTTATGAATTCAATATTGTAAAAATTGTGAAACTCAAGAAGCGCTACGATATGTGGTATCGAATGCTCATTGGCTCTCGTCTGCTTCGGCACAAATTGTGACATGTCGTATTTTAGTCGATTTAGTAATTTGAAATGGGAAATTTACAGAAAGAAACCGGATTAACAGTTTCATGGATTAATAACTTAATTTCTGCTCCGTTCCCCATACAAAACTATACCGCCAGAGAGAAATGGTACTGCAACCCATCGTCATCTTATCTATTTTTGGTAGAGCTTTTGACATTTTCGCAAAAAAACCAAAACAATTGGTTGTGAGTACACTAGTCTGTCCGTTATGCTTTTATTTTTAACAGTTTTGAGAAATGGTTATGGGTAGGTTTAGGGGTGGATGTAGGATAAGCGGCTCAAAATATCGTTTTAATGCTATATTGTTACTGACTAAATTGACATTTTCCTACACATTTCTGTCCATTATGTTTTATTATTTGAATATTCTGTATAAAATGGGTTAGGGTTAGGGTTTAGGGATCTTACATTTTTCTGTAAAATGGTAAAAGGGAAATTATACAGATATCTTTATGAAATGAATTTTTTTTTTAAATATTTGACGTTTTTTAGCTGTAAAAAACGCAATAATGCTACATTTAAATGTCGCCATATTTTTGCGTTTCATCACCTATCCAAACGTACAAAAACGTACGTATTGTGTCTTTGACAGTTACTTATTAATACCTACGTATTCACGATGAGACCAGGCTGAAAAAACAGTTTTCTTAACATTAAGATGTAAAGATGATTTGATAAGCCATTGTGAATCCTGATTCATGCTATCAGTCATACATTTGTCAGATAACATCTGGAGGACAGACATTTGGTAAATCTTTTAAGCTACATACATACTAAACAACAATGGACCCAAGATAGAAGGATCCCTGAGGAACTCCAATATTATAATCCAGATATTCGGATGTTGCATTTACAACCCCAAATCAGAAAAAGTTGGGACAGTATGGAAAACGCAAATAAATAAAAAAGAAGTGATTTCTAAATTTACTTTGACTTGTATTTCATTGCAGACAATATGAACACAAAATATTTCATGTTTTGTCTGGTCAACTTCATGTCATTTGTAAATATGCATCCTTTCCTTATATTCAGACCTGCAACACATTTCCAAAAAAGTTGGGACAGTAAAGCATTTACCACTTTGTAATGTTGCATTCCTTTTCACAACACTTAAAAGACGTTTAGGGACTGAAGACACCAAGTGATGAAGTGTTTCAGGTGTAATTTTGTCCCATTCTTCCTGCAAACAAGTCTTAAGGTGGGCAACAGTACGGGGTCTTCGTTGACGCATTTTGCGCCACACATGCGCCACACATTCTCTATTGGAGACAGGTCGGGACTGCAGGCAGGCCAGTCAAGTACCCGTACCCTCTTCCTCCGCAGCCAGGACTTTGTAATGTGTGCAGAATGTGGTTTTGCATTGTCTTGTTGAAATATGCATGGACGTCCCTGGAAAAGATGTCTTCTTGAAGGCAGCATATTATGCTCCAAAATCTCTATGTACTTTTCAGCATTAATGGTGCCTTCACAGAAGTGCAAGTTACCTTTGCCAAGGGCACTGACACAACCCCATACCATGACAGACCCTGGCTTTTGGACTTGTTGCTGGTAACAGTCTGGATGATCCTTTTTTTCTTTGGTCCGGAGCACACGGCGTCAATTCCTCCCAAAAAATACCTGAAATACTGATTCATCTGACCACAGTACACGTTTCCACTGTGTGATGGTCCATCCCAGATGCCTCCGAGCCCAGAGAAGTCGACGGCGCTTCTGGACACTGTTAACATAGGGCTTCCTTTTGGCACAGTACAGTTTTAACTGGCATTTGTGGATGCAACTACGTATTGTGGTACTTGACAAAGGTTTGCCAAAGTAGTCCTGAGCCCATGTGGTGATATCGCTTATAGATGAATGACGATTCTTGATGCAGTGCCGCCTGAGGGATTGGAGATCACAGTTGTTCAGCTTAGGCTTGCGCCCTTTTCCTTTAAGCACTGAAATTCCTCCAGATTCCTTGAATCTTTTAATTATGTTATGCACTGTTGAATGTGAAATATCCAAATCTCTTCCTATCTTTCTTTGAGGAACATTGTTTTTTGTAAGGATCGGTTTTGGTGCTAAGACAAAAGCTGAGAAACACACCCCAGCAATTGAACAATAAAAGTCACAAATCTTGAGAGAAGATCTCACAGAAACTGTGTGACAACACCCTGACAAACATTCCTCCCCCCTCCCCATTTTGCCCTCTCCTTGCCCTGTTTTCAAGTCACCAAATGCAGATATACCAGTGATGATGTATCTTATAAATCTATTGTTTTATCCCTTTCATGTTTGATGTCTTTTTAAAGGTCTCGGTGCGAATGGTAAAATGGTCTCAGTTTCACTGCAGTCACTAGTAGTATTAGAAAGATTGAAAACTAATGAGAATTCAGTCCTCCTTTTAAGGAATTTCTTCAAAGATATCTGATCCACTTCCCCAAAACCAGGTGGGGGTGTTGCAAATATTTACATTGTTCTAGTTGAAGTATTTAAGGCTGGATAATCTAACTCTCAGGGGGAATATTCTGTAGTCAGAACCCCCCGTGTGGTGCAAACTGCATGTAGTGTGCCAGACATGATGACTCTTAAATTATTTTCATATTGCTTTGCAATTGTGTTTTATGTTTTTACGCTGATCAGTTGTGTACCATGGATTCTTGTTTACGTATTTACTGTTCCTGTCTGGCCAAAATAAATGTTAATCTTGATTTATCTTGTTTGATTCTGAAATCATTATTCTAGTATGGATCGATGTATACTCCTTTATTACCGCAAAATCTAGGGTTATGATAGATCACACCGATGACGCCACGACTGAAGCATGGGGCGCAGCGTGCGCGATATTCCGATTCCTGACTATCGCTGGATTGGCAAGTTGTAGTCCGTGAATATTACTAAAATTACACTTTTTGTTGAGTGAGCATGTGCAACCACTTAAAGGTAAAATATTCATTCTGCATCCTCTGACTAATTACAGAAGTAACCGTTTTGTGCCCGTGAGCGCGCGGTACGGACGCGTCTGTCTCTCTGCGATATTGGGTCTCTCGATGAACGCGTCTGTCTCTCTGCGATATTGGGTCTCTCGATGAACGAATATGAAAAATATGAAAACTAGGAAGATACAAAGAAAATCAACGATCTAAATTAAATCGCAACTAATCGTAGAATCAGCTGATAAACTCTAAATGTAGCACACTTTATGGACTCACTTAGAATTGGAGTCAGATAAAATTATTAATGGAGTCAGATTAAAAATTAGATATCAATAAATTAAGAGAACTTCACCGACAGGTTGAAAAGGCTTACACGCAGAATTCCTTTTGACCAAGCCATTAAAATCCGTTTTTTGGGCTAAATGGATGGAAATTTACATTTTTAAACATTTCAATAATTTTCTCACGTATTTGTTGGCAAACTGGCGATCCTCAGGCCATCTTTGCTCCTAAAGGATTAGACCTTTCTTGGATGCTGCTTTTGTACCAAATCATAATTACAATCACCTGTTGACATCACCTGTTTCAAATCACATCATTATTTAACCATTTTACCTCATTACTAGCCCTAAATTGCTCCTGTCCCAACTTTTTTTGAAATGTGTTGCAGGTCTGAATGACAGGAAAGGATGCATATTTATAAATGACATGAAGTTGACCAGACAAAACATGAAATATTTTGTGTTCATATTGTCTGCAATGAAATACAAGTCAAAGTAAATTTAGAAATCACTTCTTTTTTTATTTATTTGCGTTTTTCATACTGTCCCAACTTTTTCTGATTTGGGGTTGTATAACTCGTACACATGAATACAGCACTAACTACATCTCCTTTATCCATCTTAGATTTCATATTTTCCAGCAGTTTCTGTAGAGTATTTTTTTTCTAAAACCAACTTGCATAGGGTGAAGAGAATATGCACTATTTTTAAGATATCTAATTAATTTTAAGATATTAATTAATTTTTCAGCGAGATTACAGGAAGAATACTTGATGGTCTATAATTACTCATTTTTCACATATATTCCAGATTTATGAATTGGTGTAATTACTCCATATTTCCAAAATTCCTTGTGTTACCGATTAATTAATAAGTTAATGTAAATAAAGAGTTAATGGTCCTATGATTAATTCTTTCAATTAATTAAAAGTTTTTTTTTATTTTAAATAGAATCTAATCCACAATTATCTCTAGCTCTAGAATTTTTAAAAGAACAAATTATTTTGTCAACTTTTGTGTTAGACTCCTGCGTAAACAGTAAATATGGGTAGGGCAGTATCCGATCTCTGGACAAAGAGCTTTAGTGAGAACACTTATTGTGTCCACAACATAATTATTAAACATATTTGCTATCATACCATGGTCAGTTATGTTATGTTCCCTTTCGTTCAGTCACTACGACGTAACGTTAGTGACTAACGAATGGGGGTTTCGCCTAGAAGCCAATCATCTTTGAGATCTTAGAAAACGCCCAATGGTAGTGCCAATGCCATGGGCATGCGGAATTTGCATACGTAACTCTGCCCCACCGTGTGGGTATATAAGGAAGTACGTGGGCAATATCGCATTATGTTTCTGCATCGGAGCCAAGAGCATCTCTTCACTGCTGCAAGCCTGAATTCTGAAATCCTCTCTTCAGTCTTCGAGACGAGCGGTTCTCCAGGGTGTTGGTGTGACAGCGCGTTCCAGCGATCTCACATTGCCTGCCTGCTGATCTGTGCAGTGATCTGCAACAGCTGTGTGTGTGTTTCCATGGGCGCTTCGGCACTCTGCAGAGCTTTCCTCTCACAAAAAGAGCTTGCGCATGGCACGTCTTTTTCAAGATGGCTCACCCGCACACTTCCGGGTGCGATCGATCTCCGTTGCTGTCTATGGGCACATTCACTGCTCGACATGTTTGGGCTTCAGCACGTTCGGGCAGTGTTTGTGGATGTGTCATGTTCCCACTGCGGGAACGTGACCATCGCGATGTCGCGGTCGAGACTCAGTGATCTCCGTGAGGAGAGAGAGTTCCCTCTGCCACTCCCCAATCTACTGTCTCTGAGTGAGGTGGTACTTTGGCTGGTGGCCAGGGTGACCTGAGGGCGATGCTGTGGTATTAAGAACCCAGACGATACGTTCGTCGGGCCACGCCCCACTCTCGCACATCGCTTCCCGCGAGTGTTGGACTGAAACAGCCGTCTCTGACGCCTCGTTCACTTCGTTCACGCTCCAGATAGCAGTGAGATGTCGATCGCCGCATCCCAAGGTGGGCTAGAGTCCTTTGGGGATGACGATTAGATTGTGCTCCGCCTTCGGGTGTGCCAGCGCTGCCTGATCCGACCTAGAGTTGACAGCCATGTTATCTCGGGCAGCCGCGAGCCTCGCGCTGGTGTGGAACTCCGCCCTGTCGCGAGTGCTCGTGGTTGTGCGATTGGTTTTTGGGAGCGGCACCCGACAGCTGTTGGGTCCCGGAAGTCCCCGTGCTTCCCGCGACCATTTGGTGGCCTCCTCCGCCTTCTCTGCCCTTGAAGGGGCCGCAGCTTAGGGTACACTGGGCCCCCTCCCCCCACTGTTGAACTCTCTGTTGCGCACTACGGTGTCCACAGAGGGCTTTGACGTGGCGTGGCTGTCCTAAGCACCCTCCCAAAGCCTGTGTGCTCGTCTACTTCGGTGGCGAGGTCAATAAATCCAGTGAGAACGTGTCCCTCACCCAAGGCACCCCGTATGATTATTACTCTGTGATGCATTTTGATAAAAACGCCTTCAGCAACGGTCATGGACTCACGATCATTACCAAGAGTCCTGAGTTCCAGGAGGTGATCGGACAACTAATGGAAATGAGTGAATATGATGTGATTGAGCTCAACAAACTCTATAAATGCAGTATTTGGGAGTATTTGACCTCTTTCATTTGAGGCTTTAATGTTTTGTGTCTTTTTCATTTGTGGACTCTATTTAAGACTGAAAGCTTGTGGTTAATGAATAACTCACTTGCACCAATATTTGATGCCAGGAAGAGCAAGCACCATTTATGACATTTTTTACTTTTAATCTTTCAAAGGATATGAATTCTTGATATCAACAATTCAATTTTCTCTAGTTTTACTAGTAAAAATGACCGTTTTTGATTTCAGGAATTACATTTCCACTAGTAAAAACTCTAATTATTGATATCTGTAATTGTATTTTCACTAGTTAGATGTCACCATAGGATGCCATTCAAATTCAGTTGTTGATATCAAGAATTGATTTCTTACTTGTTGAAATTTCAACTTCACATATCAGAAATACAATTCTCACTAGTAAAAATCATAATTTTTGATATCAGTGATTTCCTTATAACTAGTAAAAATTATTCACTAATAGTGTCATAATCTGAACAGGCTGAGGATCCACATGCAGTAATTTATTATATGGGTAATCAGGGATAATGAGTCCGGGCAATGGGTTATGGGAGATGTAGTCTATGAGGGAATGACAGTAGTCTTTGATGGAGTGCCCGCTGGTGGCTCTCAAAAGCATTCCATCTGGCGATTGTAACATATCCACCCTCCTAAGGAGCTGCTTCCAGACGCTCCTAATCTGGTCAGAGAAGTCCAGGAGGGAGGTGGAGCGGAGGCAGACCAGGGGGTGGGGTGGGCAGCCTGGAGACTGAGGCAGGGCAGGGCAGGTGACCAGGACAGAGCAGACTGAGCATGTGGCCAAGGCGAAGCAGCCGGCCAGGGTGGACCCTGGTCAGGGACTGGAGCTGACACCGGACTCCGGACGGGAGACAAAGTCCTCTCTGGACTCAGGATGGGAGTAGGTTGCAAATGTGTGTGCTGCCCACACACACACAACATAGCCGTGGCCACAATGGTCACAATGCACACTCTGAAAATTCTGGGATTGGAGACTCTGGCGTGGCGACCATTTTAGCTGAGGGCTCAGGTGTGGTGGCCATCTTGTCTGAAGACACAGGCATGGCGGCCATCTTGGCTGATGACTCTGGCATGGCGGCCATCTTGCCTGATGACTCTGGCATGGCGGCCATCTTGTCTGAAATAGGCTCGGCAGCCATATTGTGATCAGGCTCTGGTAGGGAAACCACAGGATGGGAAGGTACAGAAAACCACGAAGACTAAGGATCCACATGCAGTAATTTATTATAAGGGAAATCCACAATCAAAGTCAGAACAGGCGAAGGTCATACAAACACAAACAAACCATAAATGACTGAATTGACCATGCTTATAAAGGGTGAGCTAAACAAGGTGATGACACACAGGTGGAAGCAATCAGGGATAATGAGTCCGGGCAATGGGTTATGGGTCTATGTAGTCTATGAGAGAATGACAATAGTCTTTGATGGAGTGCCCGCTGGTGGCTCTCAAGAGCACTATAGCTGGTGATCGTATCAAATAGTCACTAGTTGAAATATTAATTCTTGATATCTGTAAATGTATTTCAACACATTACATTTGATATTTCTGATATCAATAATTAGAAGAGCAATTTCAGATATCTTAAATGGCTTTCTTACTAGTAACCATAAAATTTTCACTAGTGACAATTGAATTATTGATATCAAATGTGAACATTTTTACTAGTAGCAATTGTAGCGTCTTAGGGTTACATATATATTTAAATTAAAAATTAGCTCAATAGGGAATTGTGGGTATTAATATTTAGGGATTTATGATCAATCACAAGATTCAAGATTCAAGAGTTTTATTTGTCACATACACAGTTATATACACAATATACAACTGGCAGTGAAATGTAAACAGGTCCGCTCCATGGACAGTGCAAATAACAGTTACAAGAAATTGAAATAGAAATAGAATAAAATTAGAATAAAAAGTATTAACATAAGTAGAATTATAAATAAATCAAGTAAAAGATAAAAATAGGAAATAAGATAAAAATAAAAATATAAAAATTAAAATATAAAAATATAAAAAAATAAGTGGATATGATAAGTGAGATAAACTGTAGACTTAGAAATAAGTGGTTAACATAAATATATATATATGTATATATAAAGAAGTATAATGTGCAAGGTTTATTACAGGTTGTTCAAGTTGTTACAACGGGTTATAATCTAATCACAAATCTCCAAAATCACCAAAAGGGGAATACCTAACCTCGGTATTTATGCAATATATAATATATATATGGTTAACAACAATTTATTGCAATTAACTACAGATATATCTATATTAAATAATCACAGAATAACCTCTAGGGAGTTGATTCAAAATTCCTCTCCGTTCCGTTTAAAGAACGAGCTGTAATTCTTTATCCACTCACTAGGTCTATTCTTCCTATCCAATTTTCGGGAAGTTTATCCTTCTGGCCACAAAGGACAAACTTTCCGAGTTATGGTATTAATTAAAGCATTCAATGATGCTTATAAGAGCTCGTAGCTTAGATCTGACATTAAAGGGACTCGTGTTCTGTGAGCAAAACAATGACAATCAAAACGTGGATATCATGGTTTTAATAAAGATTAATACTACGATTACATATGACTAAATAAAGGATACATGTATATACAGAATAATGGAAAGTAAAGAAGGAGGATGAGGAGAAGGGAAAGGAAGAAGGGTATGATCGTGTCCGATCCGACACCTTCCCGAACATAACCACTAGAGCCAGCAAGAACCATATCACCTTAAACAGGGGTACAATCTTAAAACGCATCTAAATTTCGATAGAATTGATACTTGCATGGTTTCTTTGTGTTGTGTAAAGCGAGATGCGTGCGTTGGCTTTTCTCAGTGTTCGTGCGCTGAAGCGTTCTCTCCGTTTGGTTTTTCCGGAGCTTAGTTGGTCCGCGGGAGTTTTAAAGGTGTTTGGGAAGGGAGTGTCTTGGGAGGAAAAGTTAATCTCGTCCAAGCTGAGAAGGTTCCTGCTCTGACGGAGCACGGCGCCGGCCATGTCGCGGAGTGCACCGCTGGATGTGTCGCGGAGCGCGTCGATCTTCAAAGGAAACAACCAGCTTGGCTGGACCGCGGGGAGGGGAGGGAAAGAAAATGTGTCTCTTCGGAGTCCTTGCAAGTTGACAGAGCAAAGATATGCTTGTGTTATTGTCCTTTAAAGTCCATTAACCTACGCCCATCTTCCCTGAGACGACCAATCGTTGGTGTGAATTTCAGGCGGGAGAGAGTTTCTTTGTTCGGACTTTATTACTCAATGCAATGTTCTTGCTGGAAGCCAGAACTAGTAAAGTTTCACTCCAAAAGGACTAAACATACTAGCGGTACATTTCATAATCATATACTTTGCACCATTGACTAAGACAAAGAAAGAGGAACCTTTAGACATCAAACATGCCTTGGTTTAAATACATAAAATCAGTGCATCTTCTATACAGAGCCATTTTGAGCGTTTAGGATGGCTCTTACATCACGCAAACATAAGAAATATAGGGAGCATGCATATACTTAAGAAATCATCATATATGTAATTTCTGGGATAGTTTAACGGCTAAATAAAGAAGAATGCTTGTGTATGTGTGTGTTAAGGTCATTCCTCGGCCATTCTAGACTGAAGGGTAAGGTAGGTGTCCTGGCTGATTAGAATCTGATTGAAGCTCAAAAAGGGCCATCATAGTATCTTCTGGTCACACTCTAGCTGGTCATTAACCAGTCGGTGGTGCAATTTGTCTCAGACTTGTTGGAGCCATTGGAGCAGGGATTTAATTTATATGCAGAGCTGTTTGGAGGAAAGCATCTCTGATGTTTCTCCAAACGACCCACCACTTTGATCCTATGAGAGAGACACTCCAGACGCTACAGTCCCCCTTTGTCATGTAACGAAGTCCGGGTGACCTCGTCGGATGACAGTTGTCATTTCGGTCGGATGGCAGGTGGATCTTGGTAGTCGAGCGGCAGGTGGATCATGATGGTCGGATGGCAGGACGATCATGGTGGTCGAGCGGCAGGTGGATCATGATGGTCGGATGGCAGGTGGATCATGGTGGTCGAGTGGCAGGTGGTTTCTAATTGTTCTCAGCCTTTGGTTCCTCAGGATGAGAGTCCATCTCGATGAGGTTTGGCATTGTCTCTGTCTTGGTACCTCTCTTACGTGGGTTACGTTTGAATCCAAGGGGGAGAGAGGCCGTGTTCTTGGTCATGGAATCTCGCATCTCGTGGACCCTCTTGACTAGGATGAAAGCCAGGCCCAGTGTCAGGGTGTGGCCTAATGCTATAGCGAGGTAAAGAGCTGTGTCGGCGGGGGTCTGCGTTTGGCCAACAGCGGAGTTGGTCAGGATGGGCAGCCGGGACAGTTCTTGGAGGGCCATGTCGATGGTAGTGATGTCAATTGGCTAGGACCCCCCTTTCTCAATCTTCAGTTCCAGTTCTGGATCTAGAGTGAAGTTGTGATTCTTGAAGAAGGATGGGGTTTCCAGCTCTGACCAGTACTCTTCACTTGGGAGGTGTTACGATGCCAGATCATCAAGGTGGAGGATGGCACCCTTTGGTACTTAAATCCACATACTCTGGTTGTTTGTGTCCCCTGGAGTGATGGTCACTCCACGGCAGATAAGGCAGGCAGTAGCCAAGTTCAGTTCTCTGACCTTGTGCAACAGGTGTCGACGCAGCAGGTGCCCTGACGGTGCGTCACCTGTCATCCTGAAGTCTGTCTGTGTGGCGCAGGTTTCTGCTTGTGGTCTCAGGAAGTGGTAAGGGGTCTGTGTGGCCTGAAGAGGGTTTCAGACTGACCTAGTGCTGGTGACAGGAGGGAAGCGGGTAGTTGTTAGCCTCTCAGTCACGAGAAGTCCGAAGGATCGGAGTTCTGCTCTGCTTCTTGTTGCAGTGCTGTTGTGAGCTTGCCTGAGCTGTGTGTGGCAAGGAGTTGGAAGCTTGTCCTTTGCCGTACTCATCTGTTGAGTCCTGTTCAGGGGCTGTTTTGCTGGTGTCAGCAGCTCCTGTGACCCTGAGAAAGTCGTGTCCAGCTGTCCTTGTGCAGCCTCCGCTTGACACCTGCGTGAAGGGTTTGGCAGAGGACGTTGTTGTCGACGGCTGTGGGACATCCTGTGGTGTGCGCAGGTTGGACGCGCTGTTTTCCATGGCTCCGCCCAGTGGCTTGTCTGGTACTTGGCATTTGCCATAGTGACAGTTCTGCATGTGTTTGATCTGTCCAGCTGCTCTCATGGTTCAACAGCTGTCTGAGCCACTTCAGGTGTAGTTTGTCAATGTGCTGGTGAGCAGTGTAAGTTCTGACAAAACTAGAGTCTCTTGTTTGATGCAGCAGGGTCGTCTGACACCCAGTCACAAGTTCAAAAGTAGACACATGAGTTGATTCATGCGGGGTGGCTCTGATGGTCATGAGCACCAATGGACGTTTCACATCCCAGTCTTTCTGGTTGGCAGACACATACTTTCTCAGCATGCTGGCCCCAGCTCAATTGGTTCGTTCAACTTGGTGTCGTTGGGTGCTCAAAGACATTCTACTCACTTGGAGAACTGGCATACAACTGTGAGGAAGTACTTGTGGTCCCTCGTCGATCTAGGAAGGGATCCCGCCCAGTCTATTTGGAGGTATGACCACGGGACTGTGACTCTTCTGCGTTGCAGGGGCTCTGGGGTTTGGGTTTGCCGGTTAGAATTGTCAGCAAACCAGACACTTCTCTGACATACTCTGACACGACTTGTTGCATGCCAGGCCAATATGCCACTTGCTTCTGTGTCTTGTGGCTCTGGCACCGTGGTGTCCGGCACATGGTGCGTTGTGGGCATACATTTAGCATTACCCCCCTTTTGACACTGTGGCATCACAAGCTTTAGCACTGTGAGGGCATCAGAGGCATACCACATAATGTTTATTTTTTCACGTAGCATGTGTTTGCCGTCATGCGGTCATCTGAGGCCTGTGGTAGCAGTGAAGTCAGACATCGTGACAGGGTGGTTGGAGGGGTCTGAGAGGTGGTTAGTCATAGCTTGTATGGCAGTGTCAGAGGCTTGCATGTCGGCTGTGTCATTGATGGAAATTGTGGAGCCAGCGTAAGCGGCTGTGAAGTTGGAATCGTCGTAGGAATAGTTCGTTTGCTGCGGGTTATCGCAGCGCCATCACGGGTGGTTGCGTGGGTGGGAGGTGACCATAGATTGCCGTGAAGTGTGCCAGTCTTGGCCAGGGAATCAGTTTGGTCAATCAAGTCTTTGTCAAGGCCAGGTTGCCTTGAGTGTCCTGTCACCTTTTCCCGGTGGACAGTCATGTCGTGTGTTCTTGTGATGTCATCACACGCTTCGAACAGGTGTTGGTGTTTGACTGCTTTCTTGAGGCCATTTTGTTTCCAACCTGGAAGGTGGCATGTGAAACGGTGTCTGGCATAGTTGGAGTGCAAATAAGGAGTTCTCTGTTGTTGTGGGCCGATGCGATTTGTCGGGTTATTAGAATGGCTGCCACCTCAGCATATTGTGATGACTGAGGGCCCAACTTGAAGTGTTGTGGAGGCAAGGCTGGTTTCAGCCATGGTACGCCCGCACCTGCTTTTAGGATGCCCTCTTGGTTGCAAGAACATCCACCGGCGTAGGTGGTGGGCAGTCCTTGACACGCATTCTTTTCAAAGTACCTGTGACAGGTCTGTTGTTGGCGTTCCTCTGTGTCCAGCGTCACCGCTGGTGTGTCAACAGAACAGTTTGGCAGGCAGCTGAGTCGTTTCCCAGTGCAGACTTGTGATTCTGGACATAACGTGCTTCAACATTGCGGCCCTGAAGGGTCATCAACCATGTGAATTGGTAACGACGCCATCTCGCATGCGTTGGCTATTGAGGACATTACAGGCTTTTGGAACGTCTCTGTAATAACCTTTTGTGGTCCGATGTAGTCGGAGAATCGCTGGAAGGCCCATGCGGTGCAGAGTAGAGCCTTTTTACAGTCAGAGTATCTGCTCTCTGGTGGAAGAAATGCCTTGCTTGCCTGTACAACTAGTCTTTTGTCTTGGTCATGTTTTGGTATAGACCAGCACTAAAGCAGTGTTTGGAGAATCCAGCTTTCAAGTGGAACTCCTGTTGTGTGTCAGGGTGAGCAAGACATGGAGCTATGCAGAGATGTTGTTTCAGTTCATTCATGGCATTTGCATTTTTCATTCAAAGTGCAGGTGCCTTTGACAGTTACCATGGTTGTTAGGCAGGAGTCCAACGGGCAGTGGGTGCGCTTGCTTGCAGATGGATGTGTCTTTCATGAGGGCTTTGAACAGTGCTAGACTGATGGCTGACTTGTCTGCCCATAGTGAGAGTATGATGTCTGTAGTTGTTACATCATTCAGCTGGAGGTCGGTCATGACCTTGGGGCAGTGAAAGTCAGAGTCTATGGTGAGTTGAAAAGTGCAGAGTAGCGAGCTTGAACTTTGCTCTGGTGCTGAGACAGTGTTCTCACGGCTGGTTGCAAGTGACCTTCTCGTGACCTCTGTGACCTGACAGTCTGGCTCAGGTGATCTGGGTGGCTGGAGAGGCAGAGGTTCTCGTGCTTGAGCCCAAATCTTTAGCTGTTTGAAGTCTAGTAGGGGCTCAAAATTATCTAGCAGATCTTTGCCGACGAGAAAGGGGATACGTGTCCATTGGTTAGATGTACACTGGGTGTACCAGACTCATTAGGCCATTCATTAGCTGGATGGGAGCTATCTGTTCAAGTTGGATCTCATTTTGGCTGTATGACTACACATTTAACTCACATTTTGGGATTTCAGAGTTCGATTGTTCAGGAAGTGCAGCTGTCAGCTAAGGGGGTTGAGCGACGCTGTCACTTGGTGATGAAGTCTCTGGATCTTTGGACTGTGGTTGGTGCACAGTGCTTGGTTCAGTCGGAGAGCAGTCAGGAAGGACGTTGGGTGCCGGTCTTAGTCACAGTCGTAAGGTGTCTGGCCTGTCCTTCTTGTCTCCCTTGCGAGAAGTTCTTTCAGAATCCTCAGGATCTCTGCTGACTCAGATGAAGCTGCACCGTTTGGCTCTGGTGAGTGCTCAGACTTGGGTTTGTTTGGGGCGAGCTGATCCGCCACTGGCTGTTTGGGCTAGGTGTGCTGCCGATGAGGATCGTCCATTTCTGGGCTGTCGGCTGGCATCTCACGTTGCTCCACCTTTGGGTGGTTAGACAGACGTGGCTTGTCTCAGAGTCTTTCAGAGTGCTCGGACAGGTGCTTAAGACGGGCACCATGCCGGTTGCGCTGCTCTCTGCTGGCTTGGAACGGTCTTGACGGTTACAAAGTCTGTCACTGTGTTGTTGCAGGGCGCCCCCTCGAGCCAGCTCTGAACGGTAATCAGAGACAGGGCAAACCATTGGGTTTCTCACAGTCTTTTCAGAAACAGTCTTTTTGGTCGGCAGTCCCGTAGCTGTTGGTAGTCCAACTTTACGGTCTCAGATTGCCTATCGAGGAAATGCCACGCCTCACGGCTGGACGTACCTCGGAGTAGAGCTAATTGGTTCCATGCGGTCACGTTAGCCACAGGTTGCAAGTGAAAGTTCATATCCTGCAGGTAGGTGTGCGCGTCTTGGCTTCCTGCAGGGTTTGGGGTGAAAGTTGGGATGTTTCTGGCCAGCTTGTAGAGTTCTTGGGAAGCCATGGTGTGCCTGAGCATGATTCTCTGGATTGGCTCCCATCCCCTTTGCTGCTGGTGGGGGCTCTTGGCTGCTGGCTGGTGACAACTTGGGCAGTGGCAAGGCAAGGCAAGGCAAGGCAAGTTTATTTGTATAGCACATTTCATACAAAGTGGCAATTCAAAGTGCTTTACACAGAAATGAAGTTAAAATAGTTATAAGTGAATAAAATAATAATATATATAGTATAATAGTTATAATAGGAATTAAAAGGAAATTAAAAGGAAATAAAAATAAAGATGAAATCCCCTATCTGGGGTGGAAAAAAATGGAGAGTCAGGTTTACTTTAAAAATATTTGTCAGGTAACTGTGTTTTCAGACAGTACCCTTACAGACAAATCTTCTTGGCCTAACTTGAGGGCGTTCTCTAGATGTTTTACCCGCCAGAGCAGATCTAAACCGGTCTTCCTCGCACGGAGGGAGTACTCAAAAAATATTTGTCAGGTAACTGTGCATTTAAACATTACCCTTACAGACAAATCTTCCTGGACAGGAACACCAGGGCTATCTCTACTTTGTTCGACCGTCAGAGCGGATCTACTCGGTCCTTCCTCTTACCACCAAGGCTATACAGATCTATCCGTCAGAGCAGATCTAAACGGATCGTCCTCGCACCGGAGGGATTTCAATTTATCGCTCCCCGTCTCTCAACCTCTTCCACCCAGAAAGCCTTAACAAAATAAAAAATAAATAAAAACAAAAAGTATAATTAAAAACAAAAAATAAAACAGGGTTAAAATGAAACACATAATTAAAGTGCAAGCAGTTCGGACAAAGCATAGAGCTCAATGAGTAAATGCATAAGATAAGGTGCAATCGGACGTTGTGATGATGAACTTGGAGGTCATCACCACGTGAACGTTAGTTCACAGTGTCATCAAGTGTTTTGATTGGTTGTTTGTTTCATGATGATGATTTGAAATAAGTATGGAGACAATATCTAGCATTTAAATGGTATTGAGTACAATTAGTGAACAGAGGTTTTGAATTGATTTTCATATGGTTGTCATGTTGTATTGTTTATAGCTGATCAATGATAATATGCATGATTTGATTTGTTTCAAGGTTTTGATAGCACTGTCGGGCTAGACCAGTATTCTTGCGTTATGGGGGAGGAGTCAAGTCTACCCCAGGAGTTGGTATGTTCCATGAGTGTTTTGGCGGGAACTGGGCTGGTACAAGCTAGCGTGTTTGGCTTGAGAGGTTAGTGGGGCTGGGGATAGCTTTGGGGCTGTAGCATGAGAGGCTTCTTGGATAGAAGCAAGGCCTAATGCCTGCTTTGCTGCTCCAAGCATTTTTATTTCTGTTTGTATTGTATGTTTTCAGTAGTTTTGTTTATTTATTTTTTGATTCATTATGAACTTTCTTTTTGTACACGTGTGCGGGGCAGCTGCCTGAATAAATCACTGGGACCAAATGCTTTGCCACTGTGTACTCTCATCATTTCATCGATCCCTGGGCTTGCCGGCAAACAAAAAGGAACTCTACAACTCAGGTAAACTGTAACACCCGGTCATTCGACACCTCGCAGTCAGGATCCTGCAAACGTAAATTGACCGTAGTGGCAACAGCTTTCCGACAAACGTACAGTGGCATAGCTCATTCAGTAAATGCACAGCTAAACAGATGTGTTTTGAGTCTGGATTTGAAAGTGGCTACTGTTGGAGCACATCTGATCTGTTCAGGAAGCTGGTTCCAGCTACGGCTGGCATAATGGCTAAACGTAGTCTCTCCTTGCTTTGAGTGAACCCTTGGTATTTCTAATTGACTTGAGCCTGATGATCTGAGTGATCTGTTGGGTTTGTATTTAATCAGCATATCTGCAATGTATTGAGGTGATTTATATACAAGTAATAGAACTTTAAAATCGATCCTAAATGTAACTGGAAGCCAGTGTAAAGACCTGAGGACTGGTGTGATATGGTCATATTTTCTGGTTCTGGTCAGAATCCTGGCAGCAGCGTTCTGTATGAGCTGTAGCTTTCTAATGGTCTTTTTGAGAAGGCCAGTGAGAAGACCATTACAATAATCCACCCTGCTGGTGATAAAAGCATGAACGAGTTTCTCTAAGGCTGAGTTCGAAACCGCATACTTCCATACTATATAGTATGTAAAAAGCAGTAGGCGAGCGAATAGTATGTCCGAATCCTCAGTATTCATAAAAGAGTAGGCGAGAATTACCAGGCAGATTAACTAATTCTTGCGAGATTCGGATGTGCGTGTACTTAAATTGCGTCCGAATATGCCTACATACCTACTATATAGTAGGAGAAAACAGTACGTGAATGGAGTAGTATGTCCGAAACCTCAGTATTTATAAAACCGAATAGGTGAGAAATCCCTGGATGGTCTATTGCGTCCGCCCAGATTCTGAAGTGTGCATCCGATGGACACTTTAATATCCCATGAGGCCACGGGGAATCATCCTTTTCGAACATGTCGGAGGACGGAGACGCAGCTGTTTTCAAGTGTAAGTACAACAAACTGAACCGCTGTTAATTGTATTTAAATTTCACATTTAACAACCGACGAGGAAACTGTTGGTGTTAGGACATTAATATATATTAAATATTGATATATTAAAGATATTAAATAGCTGTAAAACATTTCATTTTCATATAGCTAACGCACCAGTCGTGCTTCATTAAGCACACATACTTCTGAAGATTTGTTAATCATCGTTTTCCTCAAAGCATTTCTTTAACTGTGTACAAGAACCTGATAAACGTTTGTTTAAAGAAAAGGTGCGAATGCACTCTTAACCATATGCAATATAGTTTCCTAAATGTGCGTTTAACATTTGACGGGACATTTTTACAGAAGTGTCATTGATTTGGCCTAAGCTTTTGTCAGCACTTTACATTACACACATATGCTTATTTTACTGATTTAAAGAAACCGATTAACACAACTGAAGATGCATTTTAGATTCCATTTGTCTATTGACCAATTTAGGATCGTTTGTGTTGGATGAAATACAAAATAACAAGTCCGCTATCAAAGTATACACATCAACCTTTTGATATATATTTACTTTTTATCACATAAATGACAGATCTAACATTAAATCTTGTTTGGATGTTACAGGGACTGATGAACACACATGCAGCCTTATCCAGTAGAGAGTGGCTAATGAAGCCCTCTTCACTGGAAAGAGAAATGCTGCAATAAAAGACCTCGAGTAAGTATACCATAGAAAATAATTTAATTTATTTCAGCACTTGAGATATTACAGCACTTTTTGATTCTTGATCTCTCATCAATTGTTGCAGAGCTTTTGTGGTGGAGCAGGGCCTGAAGGGCAAAGTAGTGGCCACATTTGTAAAAAAAAAAAATGGGAAAACCTAAAACAGAAATATAAAGTATAATGTTTTTGTTACTAATAATGCAACAGTTAATGACTATTTAAATTGTGTAATTAAAATGAGTGACTTTGTATTGTGTTTGAACATTTCTGCAGGATCTGAAATGTCCACAGACAGGGGTGAGTACTGAGGATGGGGAGCCCACAGCAGCATCCTAGAAGTGGTTCAGTGCCATGGATGAGGCAATTGGGGGCAGACCCTCCATCATTCCTCCTGCCCTAATTGCCTCATCTGGCCCGGATGTTGCTGTGGCCTCATCCTCGGTGAGCCCTGAGCCAGTGAGGGGGGGGTAAAGTGAAAAAGTTTTGAGGAGCTAATCCAGGATATGGAGGAGAGGGAGTCTGCGCGAGAGCGAGAAGCAACAACCCAAAATGGAGGAGAAGGAGGATCGCAGAGAGCAAGAAAGACAAGAGCGAGAGGACCGACGGGAGCGAGAGGACCGACGGGAGCGAGAAGCCAGAGAAACTGAAGAAAGGAGGCATCGGGAAGCAGTTGAGAGAGAGGAAAGGAGAGAGAGAGACCAGGGAAAGGGATAAACAATATCTTGCCCTTCTTGATTTAATTGCAAAAAAATAAATTTTTTCTTTTTAATAAATTTTTTTTTTTATGGAAAGCATCCTCAATTCAATCGCACACATATCTGTAGAAAACAAGCATTCATACTCCAAACAGCTTTTTTTAGTGTATAATGTATTTATACTTTTTTTTTATAGTCAACATATAATTATAATAATTAAATATATTTCAGAACAAAACAACACATTTTACTTGTATGCATTCACAGTAAATTCAAGACATTTGATATATTTTCTGATATTTTCTTGAGGTTGATATAAGTTAATTTAATTGATTATCTGATCATGACTGTTGTAAGACACCAAACACTTCAAACATAAGCATAGCATTATTTTTTTTTCTATTATCTCACTACTAAATGTATATAGAATGTAAACACAGCTCAGGGATACCCAAGTCTGATCCTTAAATAACTTGACGACATGTGCAGGTGTGTTTGATTAGGACAGGTGCAGGCAATCGTCTCTCTTCCCTCTCTGTTGCTTCTTGCTCTCTCTCAGCCTCCCTCTCCTCCATCTCCAGGATTAGGTCCATCAGCTTTCTCAGACGCAATGCTGTTTTCCAGCTGCTGTTTGAGAGCTGCCGGTTTAACACTGTGATACACGACCTGGAACAACAGTTGCAAAGCGCCTACTCTCATCATGTGTTCATAACGGATTCCAAACCGTTTTCACACTTGAAATGTTACAAGGATAGTTCACCCAAAAATGAAAATCATTTTTTATTTACCATAATTGACACCCCTTGACCTTCAAGTCATCATAAGTGTATATTACATTCTTCTTTCAACCAAACCCAATCAGAATTATATGAAAAAAAAATATCCTAGCTCTTCCAAGCTTTAGAATTGGAGTGAATGGTGAACCTGATTTTGAAGGCCAATAAAGTGCATCTATCCATCATAAAAGTCATCAATATGGCTCCGGGGGGTTAATAAAGGCCCCTGGCTCAGAAACGATAATAAAAGAAAATGCATGCATATATAGAAGAAAGAATATTTATTGACACTTTCCACCTTATAAAAAAAAAATAACCCCACCAAGCTATAATAAAATAATATAACACAATGCTTTGGGTAAAAGTATTAACCTGTTAAATGTTTTACTGGTAGTCGTGCTCATGGAGAGCTGGAACACAAATGTTAGGAGCAGATACAGCAGCAGCCAGATTGTCCCGCACATGTTCTCCTGATCTTGTTTCGGGGTTCTGGTCTTCCGGGGGGGCATCATCATTATTCTCCCCAACCTCTGGCTCAACGATGTCCCCATTTTGAAGAGCAATATTGTGGAGAACAGCACATCATGCAATGACCTCTGGCACGAAGGTAGGGCTCACTTCCATGGCCTTAAAGAAAACTGAGCGCCAGCGCGTTTTCATCATCCCAAAAGCTCTCTCGACGATATTCCGGCCACGGGAGTGCTTGCTGTTAAAGCGAGCCTGTACAGGGTTCTGCACAGGCTCTCTGTACGCACGGGGTGATGAGGCAGATTGGTGCACTCAGGCAAGGATAGCCACCATCCCCAAGGATGCACTTGCCTGCAGGGGGATAAAGGATGCCAGTATAGACTGGGCTGTTCCTCAGCACCCTGGCATCGTGCACAGACCCAGGATATCCCACAAAGATGTCGATTAAAAAATTTCCCCTGATGGTCAGTGATGGCCTGGAGCTGGATGGAGTAAAACAGCTTCCTGTTCAGGTACTTTAAATTATATTTTATTTCTGTGATGCAAAGCAGAATTTTCAGGATCATTACTCCAGTCTTCAGTGTCGCATGATCCTTCAGAAATCATTCTAATATTCTGATTTATTATGAGTGTTGGAAAGTTCTGCTGCCTAATATATTTGATGAATAAAAGGTTCAAAAGAACTGCATTTCTCCTTTACTATCACTTTTTATCAATTTAACACATCCTTGCTGAATAAAATTATTGATTTATTTCAAAAAAAGAAAGAAAAAAAATGACTGACCCCAAATTACTGACCAGTAGTGTATATTGTTGTTACAAAAGATTTCTATTTTTAAAACATTTGCTTCTTTTTTCTTTTTTCTTTTTACTTTTTATTTATCAAAGTATCCTAAAAAAGTATCACAGGTTATGAAAAAATATTAAGCAGCAAAACTGTTTCCAACACTCATAATAAATCAGAATATTAGAATGATTTCTGAAGGATCATGTGACACTGAAGACTGGAGTAATGATCCTGAAAATTCAGCTTTGCATCACAGAAATAAATGATAATTTAAAGTATAATATTTGAAAACCAAATATTGTAAATGGTAATAATATATCACAATTTTACTTTTTTTTTATGTATTCTCGAACACGGGACGCGACTCGGACTCGAACTCAGGTAATGGTGACTCGACTTGGACTCGACTCAGACTCTTCTTTGGTGACTCGGACTTGGACTCGGACTCGGAACACTGGGACTCGAGACTTGACTCGGACTCGACAGTTGGTGACTCGACTACAACACTGCCTACTCGAGAGTATGCGGTTTCGAACGCAGCCTAAGTCTTGCCTGGAAATAAAGCTTCTAATTCTTGCAATATTTTTGAGATGATAGTAAGCTGATTTAGTTATTGCTTTGACATGACTACTGAAACTCAGGTCTGACTCCAAAATCACACCAAGATTCCTGACTTGATTTTTTGATTTTAGACCTTTAGCCTCAAGATATGCGTTCACCTTGAGAATTTCATCTTTGTTTCCTAATGTAGTGATTTCAGTTTTGTCTTTGTTTAACTGAAGAACGTTTTGGCACATCCAACTGTTAACTTCATCAAGGCAAGGCAAGGCAAGTTTATTTGTATAACACATTTCATACACAGTGGCAATTCAAAGTGCTTTACACAGAAATGAAGTTAAAATAGTCATAAGTGAATAAAATAAAAAAATATATAATAGGAATTAAAAGGAAATAAAAATAAAGAAAAAATTATAAAAAATAAAAAGTATAATTAAAAACTACAAATAAAACAGGGTTAAATTGAAACACAATTAAAGTACAAGCAGTTCGGACAAATCACAGAGCTCATTGAGTAATTGCATAAGATAAGGTGCAATCAGTCGGACGTACAGTGGCATAGCTCATTCAGTAAATGCACAGCTAAACAGATGTGTTTTGAGTGTGGATTTGAAAGTGGCTACTGTTGGAGCACATCTGATCTGTTCAGGAAGCTGGTTCCAGCTACGGCTGGCATAATAGCTAAAAGCAGACTCTCCTTGCTTTGAGTGAACCCTTGGTATTTCTAATTGACTTGATCCTGATGATCTGAGTGATCTGTTGGGTTTGTATTTAATCAGCATATCTGCAATGTATTGAGGTCCTAGGTCATTGAGTGATTTGTATACAAGCAGTGCCGATCCTGACCTCCCTGGGGCCCTAAGCAAAATTCTGCTAAGGGGCCCTCTAACTGACCCGTGACGCCGTGAGCTATGTAAACCATTTGCCATTGCCACACAGTCACACCTGACACTTCAGTGATCCCAATACAATCCTCCCTCCTTTAAACAAAACAGTCGCAATACAGAATGAGGTTCAAACAAACAATATTTATTGAATAGAGTATTTCCTATAGAATATTAAGATAACAAGTGAATATTATTAAGTAAGTGAATATTAACGTAAACATAAATAAGAAGAAAATAATAAATTATAACTCTGAGCTTTGGCTTTTGGGATTAACTTAGGTTCTCTCTACAGCCTGGGCATTTTCGGCATCAGTATGGGCAACACCAGTCTATTTTATTTAATATTATTAGTATTAGCTATTATTGACTAACTATTAGTAAAAATAATCAAGAATTCACATTGCAAATAGTAAAAAAAATGTAATGCTTGATATCAAAAATGCATAAACTGTGAATGAATAAAAGCTAAAATGGCTTGCCATAGCATGTTAAAGTTTTTTTTTATTTTTGTAATACATATGGTGAAGCAATTCTTGATTTATGGTTATTATTAACTGAGGGATGTGCATCCACACATTGACCAGTATGTCCAGCTAATCAACATTTTAAATTCAATAGCCTATAAATCAAGTCAATCGCTGTCAAATTATCAATACATTGCTTTCCATCTTGCATAATTAGTGCAGTGCAGTTGTATAGAGTTTTTAACTACACATTGACTGAGACTAGATAATCAGTGTCTTGTTTTAAAAGTATGTATGTATAATGTGCACTTTTGATGAGGAGTGCCATCATTCACGCCCATATATTGTACAGTCTGTCTGGTCTCCACATATATTTCTGCTTGAAAAATGTGCATTTCATTTCGTGCATATGAATGAACGCATGATAACACACGCGACGCGGTTATCTTTTCCGAGCTGCAGTAAACAAACACCGTTGCACTTTGTCGTTTATCAAAAACAAACGTAATAAATAATTTTATTTTACTCTCACTTTTGTCAGGCACAAAGTGATGCAAGAGATGCACTGCCTGCCTGTACAGCTAGGTTAGCAAGACCGAAAAAACACAACAGAAATGCACATAAACTTTACTTTGCTGACATCAAACTTAGAGAGAAGACAAGTTTACCTGATTGTTGTTCCCGCAGTTCACTTTCATGGGGTTTTTTTTTTCCTCTTTTCATGACCAGAAGGATAGTTTCGCTTCATTTTGTCATGGATGTTGTAAACATTAATTGACGGTGACGTGACGCGCTATGACACGGGAGGAGGCGGGGCCTTGAGTAATTTGCGGGGCCCTACGCAGCTTGCGTAGTAAACGTATAGGGCTGATCGGCTCTGTATACAAGTAATAGTACTTTAAAATCGATCCTAAATGTAACTGGAAGCCAGTGTAAAGACCTGAGGACTGGTGTGATATGGTCATATTTTCTGGTTCTGCTCAGGATCCTGGCAGCAGCGTTCTGTATGAGCTGTAGCTGTCTAATGGTCTTTTTGGGAAGGCCAGTGAGAAGACCATTACAATAATCCACCCTGCTGGTGATAAAAGCATGAACGAGTTTCTCTAAGTCTTGCCTGGAAATAAAGCTTCTAATTCTTGATATATTTTTCAGATGATAGTAAGCTGATTTAGTTATTGCTTTGACATGACTACTGAAACTCAGGTCTGACTCCAAAATCACACCAAGATTCCTGACTTGATTTTTTGATTTTAGACCTTTAGCCTCAAGATATGCGTTCACCTTGAGAATTTCATCTTTGTTTCCTAATGTAGTGATTTCAGTTTTTTCTTTGTTTAACTGAAGAAAGTTTTGGCACATCCAACTGTTAACTTCATCAATGCATTTACATAGAGAGTCAATGGGGCTGTAGTCATTAGGTGATAGGGCTAAGTAGATCTGGGTGTCGTCAGCATAGCTGTGGTAAGCCATTTTGTAATTTTTCATTATTTGGCTCAGTGGCAGCATGTATAGGTTGAATAGGAGTGGTGCAAGAATTGACCCTTGTGGGACTCCGCATGTCATGGATGTCCACTCAGACTTATGGTCACCTATACTCACATAATAACCTCTCCCTTCTAAGTATGACCTGAACCATTTGAGGACCATTCCAGAAAGCCCAACCCAATTTTCTAGCCTGTCAAGAAGTATGTTGTGGTCAACAGTGTCGAATGCGGCACTGAGGTCCAGTAGTACCAGAATTGATGTTTTGCCTGTATCTGTATTGAGGTGAATATCATTTGTAATCTTTATGAGCGCTGTCTCTGTGCTGTGATGCGGTCGGAAACCAGATTGAAAATTGTCAAAGTATCCGTTTGAGTTCAAGAATTTGTTCAGCTGACTGAAAACAACTTTTTCAATGATCTTGCCTATGAAGGGGAGATTTGAGATTGGTCTGTAGTTGCTCAATATGGAGTTATCCAGATTTCTCTTTTTCAGGAGAGGCTTTACTACTGCAGTTTTTAGGGAGTTTGGAAAAGTCCCAGAAAGAAGTGAGGAGTTTACCACTTCTAGGAGATCTGCTTCTAAACAGTTAAACACACCTTTGAAAAAAGAAGTGGGGAGTGTGTCAAGGGCGCAGGTTGATGTTTTAAGGTGCTGTACCATTTCTTCTAAAATTTTACCATCAATTGCTTCGAAATCAGTCATGATAACTTTATGAGGTTGTGGTCTGATCTGACTCACCTCAGAGCAACTCAAGGATGTACTGATCGCGTTTCTGATATTAATGATTTTCTCGGAGAAGAAGGAAGCAAACTCACTGCATTTGCTGTCTGAGAGCATTTCACTGGGAATGTGACTCGGGGGGTTTGTTAGTCTCTCTACAGTAGCAGTGCGTGTGTTGTTTATGTTTCTGTTTATAATATTTGAAAAGAAGGTCTGTCTAGCTTTGCCTAGTTTCACATTGAAAGCACGAAGACTGTTATTTTAAATTTTGTAATGGACTACAAGTTTTGTCTTTCGCCACATGCGTTCAGATTTCCTGCATTGTCTTTTCATTAATTGCACTGCTGTTGAGTTTCTCCAAGGTGCTTTTTGTTTGCCACTCTTTTTTCTGACTTTCACAGGAGCAATATCATCAATTACACTCTTAACTTTTGAGTTAAAAGAGTCAAGGAGAAGATCAACAGAGTCTGCAGATATGCTTGGTGTTAGAGATATAGCCTTCATAAACAGCACACTAGTGTTCTCATTTAAGCATCTCTTTTTGATAGAGACAGATCTAGTTTCAATGGCAGGAGAGATTGATATATCAAAGAAAATACAGAAATGATCAGACAGTGCCACATCCTTAATAACTATTGATGAAATGTTTAGCCCCTTACTGATAAGTAAATCTAGAGTGTGTCCACGATCATGTGTGGGTCCGTTTTTTTAAATTTATTAAAATCTAACTTTTAAAGTGCATGTAAATGTTAGATATAGAGACCGTTGTTTGGCTTTCGAAAGGGAACGTCTCGGTTACGTATGTCAAACAGTCCCTGAAGACGAAAAGCAGGTGTCATGTTTGCAAGGCGCCCTTATATACTTCCTGGTCGCACCTTGATGACATCATAGGCTGTCGCTGGTCAATAGGATTGACGTGATTTGATAGTGATTCAGATACCTGTCACGCTGGAGGCGTTCCCCGTAGCATCAGCTGACGCAGCGTCTCGTTCCCTGTTCTCAGGGAACCAAGGATACAGACGTTTTTTCCCAAAATTAACAAGTTTTTTCTCGAACACAACTTTTTTTCTCAAAATTAGTTTTCTCGAAACACTTTTCTCAAAATTAACAAGTTTTTTCTCAAACACAACTTTTTTCTCTGAATTTAACTTTTTTCTCTGAATTTAACTTTTTTCTCTGAATTTAACTTTTTTCGCAAAATTCGTTTTTTCTTGAAACAACTTTTTTCTTAAATTTAACACGTTTTTTCTCTAACAACTTTTTTCTCTGAATTTAAGAAGTTTTTTCTGGAACACGACTTTTTTCTCAAAATTCATTTTTTCTCAAAATTCATTTTTTCTCAAAATTAACACGTTTTTTTCTCGAAATTAACACGTTTTTTTCTCGAAATTTAACATGTTTTTCTCGAACACAACTTTTTTCTCAAAATTAGTTTTTCCTCGAAACTACTTTTTTCTCAAAATTTAAAGTTTTTTCTTTGACGTTTTTTCTCAAACACGTCTGTTTCTCAAAATATTATTTTTTTCTCAAAATTAACAAGTTTTTTCTCGAACACAACTTTTTTCTCGAAGTTTAACATGATTTTTTTCTCAAACTTCGTTTTTTCTCGAAACAACTTTCTCAACATTAACAAGTTTTTTCTCAAAATTTAACACGTTTTTTCTCTAACAACTTTTTTTCTCACAATTTTACAAGTTTTTTCTCGAACACAACAACTTTTTTCTCGAAGTTTAACACGTTTTTTCTCGAACACAACTTTTTTCTCAAACTTCGTTTTTTCTCTAAACATCTTTCTCAAAATTAACAATTTTTTTCTCAAAATGTAAGTTTTTTTTCGAACACAACTTTTTTCTCACAAATTTACAAGTTTTTTCTCAAACAACTTTTTTCTCGAAGTTTAACACGTTTTTTCGCGAACACAACTTTTTTCTAAAAATTGAACACGTTTTTTCGCGAACACAACTTTTTCTAAAAATTGAACACGTTTTTTCGCGAACACAACTTTTTTCTCAAAATTTAATACGTTTTTTTACTTTAATGTTTTTTCTCCAACAACTTTCTCAAAATTAACAAGTTTATAATCAAAATTTTACACGTTTTTTCTCAAACAAAACTTTTTTCTCACAATTTTACAAGTTTTTTCTCGAACATGACTTTTTTCTCAAAATTAGTTTTTGCTCGAAGTAACTCTCAAAATTTAACACATTTTTTCTCGAACACAAATTTTTTTCTCACAAATTTACAAGTTTTTTCTCAAACAACTTTTTTCTTGAAGTTTAACATGTTTTTTCTCGAACACGACTTTTTTCTCAAACTTCGTTTTTTCTCACAACAACTTTCTCAAAATTTCCCACACAGCTGGCCTCGGGACCTATGCAAGTATGCGTTTCCCTCAGTGAGCCTTCTCGCACAGACACTGTGCAAGGTCAGGGAGGACGAGGAGCAGGTCTTGTTAGTTGCTGTCCTTCCCTGCCGGGAGCCCTGACTCCCACTCCAACATAGGAGTGGTCGATTGAGCTCAGGCAGCTGGAAGGGCCAGCTTCCCTGGCGTGTTGGTAGGGATCCCAATTTGTCGGTCAGTTCCGACGTACATCGAACGTGACCGACTGAAAGGGAACGTCTCGGTTACGTATGTAACCCTCGTTCCCTGAAGGAGGGAACGGAGACGTACGTCCCGTCGCCAGGTGCTGTGCTTCAGCTGAAGGCCCGAGTAACTTATCTCGAAGTAGATTTGTCTTTGAAAACAGATCCCAATTCGTCGGTCAGTTCCGACGTACGTCTCCGTTCCCTCCATCAGGGAATGAGGGTTACATACGTAACCGAGATGTTTTCTCGAACACGACTTTTTTCTCAAACTTCGTTTTTTCTCGAAACAACTTTCTCAAAATAACTTTTTCTCACAATTTTACACGTTTTTTTTCTTGAACACTAATTCTATCTCAAAATTAACACGTTTTTTCTCGAACACAACAACAACAATCTCCCTGTTAGATCAATCCGTAGGCCTGTCCGGCCTCCTTATTACTTTGAAACACAAGTACTTGATATATCCTTGATTTGAGCAGTTAGACTCCCCTCGCTAGCAAAGGGTTGTAAAGCGCTATGCTGAGTATTGCTCTCTGGGACACCCGTCTCTGAGATCCGGGCTAAGAAGGACTGCCCGTTTTTCAGTCCCTTAGTCTGGTAGCCTCACTGAGGCACCATCCAGAGGCTCTGTTTCTGAACAGACAGGGTTGGCCAAAGCAAAGTGTCCAAACACTTAGGGCACCAGGTCAGGCCTCCCTGGTGGCACTCGGGTGAATATGTTCCCCAGGTAGTGATTTGGCTGGGGTTCCTTCGGGTCCCCTAGCCACATTCCCTTAAAGCGGCCCCTTCTGTTGAAGTAGTTGGTCCCAGGCCTTTGAGCTGTCTAAAAAGGACCTCATGCAGTTGCATTAAGGTTCCTCTTTAGGCATATAGCTTGGGCTATGACCGTAGGGGATGCTGTCACTGACAGCCCAGTGTGACCTGAGGGGGAGTGGCTCAGGTTTTTCAGTTGAATTTACTTGTGCTGACAGTCGTCACTGCCAGTGGGCAGACACTCCCCTCAGCATGGTGGGGTTGGTTTATCATTCCCCGTAGCGTCTTTCCCACGCAGCACGAGTTCCCTTTCGAAAGAGAATGTCTTGGTTACGTATGTAACCTCTGTTCCCTGAGAACAGGGAACGAGATGCTGTGTCGCTTGCCATGCCTCAGGCCTGTCTGCCATACAGTCCCTTCAGACGAGAAGATGTGTATGTGTGGGCAAGGCGCCCTTATATACTTCTGGGTCGCACGTTGATGACGTCATGGGCTGTCGTCGGTCAATGAGTTTGCCGTGATTCGATAGTCTGTCAAGCTGAGGCGTTCCCCGTAGCGTCTTTCCGACGCAGTGTCTCCTTCCCTGTTCTCAGGGAACAGAGGTTACATACGTAACCCAAGATGTTTTTTCTCGAACACAACACATCAAAATTTTACAAGTTTTTTCTCGAACACAACTTTTTTCTCAGAATTTAACAAGTTTTTTCTCTAACACAACTTTTTTATCTGAATTTTACACGTTTTATTCTCAAACACGACTTTTTTTCTCAAAATTAACAAGATTTTCCTCGAACACAACTTTTTTCTCAAAATGTAACACATTTTTTCGCGGACACAACAATTTTTTCCTCAAAATGTAACAAGTTTTTTTCTTGAAACACAACTTTTTCTAAACATTTTACACGTTTTTTCTCAAACACAACTATTTTCTCAAAATGTATTTTCTCAAACTACGATTTTTATTTGCGACGCTGAAGTGCTTTTGCTCATATCGAGTTTATCAGTTTGACTACCAGTGAAATTATGTGAGAAAAGTCCACGACATTCCCTGCCAAGGCCTGCTGGTTACTTACATATTTTTAAAACTCATTGTACATATCCTCACCTTGCGTTCTCGCCTTTAAGTGCAAAAGAGTGAGGAGAGTCCTCTTTTGTTTTAAAATCCTGGAAAGCCATTCTGAAAAAAACAATAAGCTGAGCTGTGTCCACTGCATCCAGGTATTCGTCGAACTGCAGTGAAAAGTATTCACAAAGTGACAAGTCCTTTAACACCGATCCACGTCCTCTGACAGTGACTTGCCCTCCTTGTCACTGATGCAGGACCGAGAGGTACAGCACGGAGTGTCTTTGTTTTTAAAATCTTTGAAAATGGTCTCTGCAGTAATGGCCATTGCTTCTTTGAATAATTTGCCATCCATAAAAGGTTCTTTGTTTTTAGCCAGAATGTGACTTACACGAAATGATGATTCAGTAGCGGCCTTATTTTGATCAGCAGATTTAGTAAAAAATTATTGTCTGGGCCTTCAACTCGGATTACAGCTCATCAACTTTCTTTGCACGGATCACGCTCTTTGGTGGGTAGCTGTCTTTAAATTTCAGATGGTTGGTTTTGTGATGCCGCTCCAGATTCCCTCTTTTACATAATGCTTGTTTTTGGTGGCACAACATGCATACACAATTATCTTTTACTGAGGTAAAAATAAATTCCTGTTCCCATTCTGGATGGAAATGGTATGTTTTACCCTTCTTTCGTGGAGCCTCCGCCATTCTAGTTTGCAGTTACCTCGCGGCCGCGGGATATCACCATGGAGATCCTTATATTGATGTTTGCGACCAGTGCTCTTCTCTGTTCTCATTGGTCACATTATTGAAAATGAATACAGCAACTGGATTAAAAAAATACAGATTATTGCAAAACTGAACATTAATAGGGCGTGATGTAGGCCTATTTCTTGAACTTTTCTATCTTTTCTTGTTGGGATCTACCAGGACAGTGATAAAGATCTACCGATCGACCGGTTGGCGACCACTGGTATAAGACAACTGACTTACTAAAATACTAAACATAACACTTCTGTTCACTTACTCATGCTTATAACACAAAGACATCAAGGAAACTATTATATTATTGTTATCAAACAATAAGGCCATGAATAACAAAGACTGCAGGAACATATACTTTTGTATTATGACGATGTAAACACTTACATCTGTAAAACACAGGTGGGGTAAAATGCACCCACTCTGACAAAGCAATTTAATTTATACAGTTTACAGCAAAATTAGAGTGCAAGCATGTTTTAGCTTAAAATTAAAAAGACAAGCCAAAATAACAGTAGATAAATATGAATATTTATTAATGAACCATATTAAAAATCAACCTTTTTGAAAAATATTATTAGCTGATGCTAACTGGCTGGCTAACTAGCTAGCTGATACTAATGTGAGGTAATTTTTAAATATAAAGTCCAAATATTTTTATTCAACCACCTAGTTAGATTGCATTTGATTGAAAAACTAAGAATGTGATGTTCAGAACATGGTAACTATGGTAATTATGATAGCGGGAATAGTGGGATACTGGGGGCATTTTACCCCAAAGACAAGGTTTGGGGAAAAAAATGGTCATTCAACCTTAGAAACCACCTAAATAACAAGTTATCCTTAACTACAGGCCTTGCTCTTCTCATATCATATAAAACTGTGATGTTCTGCAAAACGACAAGCTTTAAAACACCTTTTTTTCTTACTGTTAGAAATTATATCACTTAGCGTGAAATCCGTTTTCTCTCAGGTACTTCACCAGTGTAAGCTTCACAGTGAAAACCACTAAACTTTCTAGTGGTTATTTTGGGGGAAACCGTACGGGGGTGGGTGTTTGGTGTTGTGGTTTAAGGTACTTTTGTTTTGGAAACTTCAGAAAACTTTAACAAAATTTTTCTCAAAATTGACTTTGCTGACCTCGTCGACTTCAAAAAGGTGTAGCTCATAATTTTTTTGTAATACTTCATTTTGAAGGTTTTTTAAAAAAGCAATAACTAATTTTTGAAAATGTAGCTAGCGATGTGAATCTGCCTTTGGGAGTTTCTATTATCCCTTTAGTCCATTCTACCTCTCCTGCATTTTCAATTTCAAAATTTCAGTTCAAAACAGTCCTGTCTAAACATATGCCCATTAAATATATTTAAAATCAAACATACCTATAATTGTTTTAGTTCCCATGTGAACAATCAGGAAATCCAAAACTAGTCAGAAGACAATGTGTGCATGCCCTCTGTACCCTGTTTATGTATTGTCTTTTGTAGGAGGGAAGAGCAACACTGACAGTGGTGCAGAGAAGTGCCCTTGACGAGGCAATCGTGGCAGCCATATGCGGCAAGTCAATACTTGGTGAAAGGAACATTTACTAGAAAAATTCTGTCAAAAAATCCACTGGAGATTCCGATCAGGAGGGATCTTCTCTCTCAGACGAGCAGCTCGATCCTTCGCCCAATTGAAAGTTGAAAAATAAATTAACAAAGGTTTAATACCAAATATATAAAAAAAATATTTCAGGGGCTAGAAAATAAATTTTCAATCGTACAGAAGCCTAAAATGGAAATGTGAATGGAACACAGCATAGTAGCAATTGAAACCTAAACTAGATTTTGTATCCATCATTTAAAATGCGTTAGAAGAATTTTAAATCCTTACAGGAAAAACCACATGGATTTCCTATGTTTTCCACTGTTGTCCACACAGAAAACACCACGCAGACTGAAACCCACTACACCCGGAATGTGGAAGCTGCTTTACAGACTTGCAGACACGTGTTTGCACACTTCACTCAAACACAGAAGCAGGAAACAGGAAACTCTTCCGTTCAGAGAAAGAGAAACTAAAGTGAAGTTGAGCTGTTGTGTGTTTGTGTTTGTGTCTCTGTATTTAAGCTGTAAAATGGCAGAAGCCAGAATTTCTCATGATGAGTTCCTGTGTCCGGTGTGTCTGGATCTCCTGAAGGATCCAGTGACCATTCCCTGTGGACACAGTTACTGTAAGAGCTGTATTACAGAGTGCTGGGATCAGGAGGATCAGAAGAGTGTCTACAGATGCCCTCAGTGCAAACAGACCTTCAGTCCAAGACCTGCTTTAGCTGAAACCACCCTTCTGACTGATGTGGTGGACAAACTGAAGAAGAGAAAACTTCCTGATGACTGTTACGCTGGAGCTGGAGATGTGCAGTGTGACGCCTGTACTGAAAGAAAATACAAAGCCGTCAAGTCCTGTCTGGGATGTCTGGAGTCTTACTGCAAGAATCACCTTCAACAACATGAGAGTTTGTTTAAAAGAAAGAGACACAATCTGACCGATGCCACTGGACGACTGCAGGAGATGATCTGCCAAACACATGATAAACCCCGTGAGGTTTTCTGCCGCACCGATGAGACGTGTATATGTGTGCTGTGTACGATGGACGAACATAAAAACCACGACACTGTATCAGCTGCAGCTCAGAGGACAGAGGAACAGGTATGAACTTTAAACTAGACACTGTTTATATTGGCACCCATATAATCAGATAACAAGGAAGTGAACAGGAGCTGTAAGTGGACTTTCACCGCTCAGCGTATTTGTGCTCCACCCTGAACTTAACAGGAAATATGGTGAAAGGCACCGTAGTAGCTATTTGATGCACCTTCTGTATACGAGCATTATTATGATATTAATTTATAGTGGGTGAAAACGGACGGCAAAGTTCTGTGTTTGGTTGGTTTCTCTGCTTAAAAGCTTATAAAAAATGATTTGCACACAATAATAAACTAAAACTAAGCAAATTTACACATTCAGGAGCCAGAAGACGCGAATGAGAAGTTGTGTGCTCCGTGAGAAGAGTGTGTGTGCAGGGGCGGATTTAGTGATTTGGGGGCCCCAAGCAAAATAGAGGAATGAGGGCCTATACAATTGCACATTTAATTGTTACTGTGACCTGAGGGGGAGTGGCTCAGGTTTTTCAGTTGAATTTACTTGCGATGAATTTCACTGTGATGATTGCTGCTGCACAAATCCTCCACCCCCACAATTTGAAATTAGAATAAAGGAATTAATTACACACAAGAATTGTTTCAACCAAAAATGAAGTGTGTCTGTGTGGAAAGTAACTGTGCATGCGTCATCTACTCGGGTCCTTCACAGAAATGAATGAGCGATAAACATAATACACACTGTTGCTCCGTATTTAATTATAACTTCAGATGCATATGTTATGTTCATTTATAGAGCCCTATGAAATCAGTTTTATTTATTTTTTCTAAATTCCAGAAAGAAAAAGAAAATTCCAAATTCCTTTTTCTTTTTTCTTTTTTTATTCTGGGTGGTTTTATTAAATTGTATTAATCAAAAAGCATGTCAAATGAATTGAAATCATGAAACTTATTTAACATTAATTTATTAATTTAACAGCAATTTATTAAACTTTTAACAAAATATATATTTATTTGTTTTATGTATTTACATTTTTTCTGGTAATCAAATGAAGGCATACAACACTTATCTTTTATTCCAATGAAAATTAAACAAATCCTTTAACCCTATGGAGTCTGAGCTCTTTTGGGGCCCTTTAGAAGTCTTGACATGCTCTGACATTTGTGTTTTTTTCAGTTGCTTATAAACACATTAATGGCAAAAGTGTAATTACACTGTATTCAGCACAAACTGGGCTACCATAATATGTGAGCAACATGTATGTACATTAGGGATGCAACAATACAGTTAGACCACGGTTCATTACATTCCTCGGTTTTTAACCACGGTTTTCGGTTCGGTTCGGTTCGGTTCTGATGGCTTGTCACATAATTTTTTGTTATTCTATTCTTAGGCGACAAGAAAGGCAAGAGGTTAAGGAGAAAAAAGACTATTTTTATTGCAATACTCTTTCTTTCTTTATTTTACTTAAAATAATTGAAAAACCTTACTTAAACTTAAAACTTTACTTAAAAAAACCCTTGTATTCCTAGTGTATAGTATAATATTATATATATATATATATATATATATATATATATATATATATATATATATATATATATATATATATATATATATATATATATATAAAGATTTACACTGGCAGCTTGTACAGCAGCATTAAAGTATGAAATTGAATGAATGAATGTAAAAATAAAACACTTCATAGACTTCACTATAAAACATTGATTCTTATTAAAGCTACTGTATTAGTTTTTCAATCAAGAGCAGAGAGTGATTTTCTCTTTGTCTTTTGTTGTTGTATTAACATTAAAGGGATAGTTCATTCAAAAATGAAAATTCTACCATCAAGAAATTAATACAGGTTTGAAACAACATTAGAGTGAGTAAATAATGACAATCTTAGAGGTGAACTGTCAACCCTTTAACCCTTGTGTTATGTTGCGGGTCAATTTGACCCGTTTTGATTTTTAAATTGTCAGAAATATCAGTTAACCTATGTTTTTTTTCTTTAAATTTTGTGACTTTTTCTCATTTAGGGTCATGAACATGCATGCAAAGTTTCAACACGCTGATGTGTTTTCACATATACACACTCATTTACTGTTATGTTCGTGATGTTCACGGGTCAATTTGACCCGCATATTTTAATGTTCTAAGGCAATTGTAGAGACCCAAAATGATAACATTTCTTGATTATATTTTATTTTATTTTTTTACTAACCTATGAAGCTAAAAAAAAAAAAAAAAAAAATCCCCATTTTTTTCAATACAGAAATATTTTTTGTATGCCACAAATGGTAAAAATGAGCTATAATTTCTTTTTTCAATCTATCTGAAATACTATCTAACCTACATTGTTTTGGTTTTTTTTAAATTGTGTGACCTTTTCTCATTTAGGGTCATTAACATGCATGCAAAGTTTCAATGTTTTGATGCGTTGTGAAATGTGCATATCAACATTGTATACATTCTTGTTGTTTGTGGGTCAATTTGACCCATATAGGACAGCTATTCAAAAGTACAGTACAGACACAAAATACAAAACACTTTGTTGTATCTCAGAGCTCTTCAACTCTGCTTCATGAAGTTTTTAATCTCAGCAAGACACTGGCACTTCAGGACTAGTGTTTTGAAATCGGCCATCACTGTATAAGTCGTAAAAGTAAAGTTTAAAACAAGTTATAGAAGTTTATGAACATATATATAACAAAATATATAACAAATACATATATACTTTTATATTTTATATACAATATACATTTTACAAAACATGTTCAATTCTAAAACCTCAAGAAAATCAAAGCTAAATATCTGAACAAATTCTGTACCAAATTTTAGGATGATATCTAAAAAAAAAGATGTTTTTGTGCGCAGTACCAACGTTTTCCACTAGATGACATGTAGACTCTTCGATTTCCATATATGGTTTGAGTGATCTGAACGTTATATTTTCATACTTTTCAAAATATCTATGAAGTAGACATCCTATTCAGAAGTAGTTTGGGTAGTAATGTTAATATTTGATTTGAATTCAGTCTCTAAAATGCATATAAAAAACGATATGGAAAGAGTCAGAGCGCGCATTATAGTTTGGCACCGCATCACAAATGACAAATCTATCGCTATTTATCTTCTGCTGTCATCTCTTTTGAAAATCAGTCACCAAATATGAAAATTAGATTCTGAAAGCTTTAAAATGCTATATAGTTGGTCAAGATTACTTTAGGTTTAGACTAAGATATTATTGTTCTAAATGTTTAAAGGCAAGTGTCCTAAGGGCCAATCTTAAAAATAGTGGTTAAAAGTATTTTTATAAATCGTAAATTCAGATATTTATTCTTTGTAATGTGTGAAAAGTATTGATATTAAAAGTGAATTGTTTGTACCTGATTGTACGTGTTTTTTCATAGTGTGATTTTTGGGGAATTCTATATAATCCAATTAGGGTCAATTTGACCCGGCCCATAAGGAGTGTAACCAGAAATCGAACAGTGCACGAGGGTTAAGGACCGCGTGTTCACTATAGGCTGCGCTGTTGTCAATTTAAGACCTGCGTGCATCTTATATACAGACACACCGATTTTACTTTCACTTTAGACATAACCGACTGTGTTTATGTTAACCTTGTGTGTATTTGACAGTATTAGCGCAGTAAGATGACTATATAGTCCAGTAATCACGTGTTTGACAGGCGTTTAGTGTGCGCGCTCGGAAAAGCGCATGTTAAAACCGTGCACACGAATGAGCCGGCAAGACTTTAAAACGCATGCAAATAATGAACTTTCATGATTGTGAATAACTATAGTGTTCTGTGTGTATAACTCTACCACTAACATGTGATGTGAATGTATGTTGCGTTGTTCAGTATATTGGGATGGAGGCAAATGATAGAATTTGTAGAAAAATAATTAATTAAATGCAAAATCAGTTCACAAACCCGTGAATGCCGTACCGAACGGTTCAATATTATATTGAGAATTGTGGCATCCTTAATGTACATGCTTGTATTTTTCAGAGAAAAATGTTTATGCACGGTTTAAAAAAATTTTTTAAATTAAAGCCTCAAAACACACAATAGATAGCTGTTACCAAGACTTTTGACTCCTGTCTGTATTTGTATAGAGTTTTTTCTTTAAACTGATGTGAGAATCATTGAGCCTACTCATTCACATAAAACAATAGATTCATTTACAATTTGTAAGACAGTTTCTCTTCACAAAGCCAACATGCGATGAGGTGTGATGGCTAATGAATAATGATGAGATAACACCTGAAATAACAAAGGACATAATAGTTTGCATAATGAGCTGCATAATGAATGAGCTTCAGGTAGGCCTGTGAAAGAGAGCAACAGAGCTTTTTGTAGTTTATTTTATTTGGAATGTAATCAACAAAGGCCTATTATATTTTAAATGATCAGAAGATTTGACTACACTGCAAAAAAATGCTCTTCTTATTTGGTATTTTTTCTTGTTTCCAGTCCAAATATTTAAAATTCTTAAATCAAGATTAATTTACTAGATAAGTAAACATTCTGGGGGTAAAATCAAAAAGAAGTGAGTTTTTGCTTAGTTAGTTAACTTTACTGTCCCCAAGGGGAAATTCTGCTTGGGCACAGTGCAGAGTTGCTTCATAAAGGTAGACCAGATAACTTAAAACAATCTATATTATCTGCCACAACAATTTATGATTTATTAAACCATAATTTATGATTTATTACTGTATATGGACTACATGTGCACAGAGCGCCCTCCGGCTGCCAGTAACCGCCACAGCAACCACCACAGCAACCGCTTGTGCATCCGCGTTGAACAAGTATCGTATATAACAAGCATTTTAGGGGGCCCTTGACTTTCGGGGTTCCCAGGCGGTCACCTACCTTTGCCTAATGGTAAATCCGCCCCTGGTGTGTGCTCATCCGAAGCATGCAAACCTACATCTCAGATAGCGCGCAAATATTGAGTTCTCTTTCAAGTCTTGCGTTTAAACAGACAAATTTACACCAACATTGTCAACATGACCGTCTTGAGTATCCTAGCAAACATAATATTCCTGCTGTCTGTGTTTTTAATGTTAATCAAACAACACAAGACAAGGAAACCACTCACTGCTCTAGATTGAATGGCTTTTGTAACTTTAATAAGGAACAGTCTTTAATTTATACAGTCAAATATGCAGTGTTATTTTACATTTGATTACTGATATTCAATTTCTGTATCTGAAAACTAATGTTCAGAAAAACCTGAAAAGCACTGTTTATTTATATTTGCTCTATTTTATTTATTTGTGTAAAAATAAAAATTACCTGTTTCCTAATGGTTTACAGAACAATTACCCCAAGTCACAATCTGTCGTTTCAAAGAACAGCCCAACGGAGAGCGCAGAAGGTGCGCGTGCAGTCATTGGAGGCTCGCGCTGCGGAGACAGATTAAATTATTTAAGCGAGAGGGTGTTTTCTGCCGTGGCTTTAGCTGTCAACAGGCATGCCGTCCTGAATCTAACGAGACCACTTTTATGATTTTTGGACAAACGGTTCAGAAATTATAAGCAAAAATAGCAATTTTTTTGTATCTCCGTACCAGTAGGTGGCGCTGTTCCGAAACGCTGCATGTCGCCTCAAGATATGCTTGTGATGACATGTATCAAGATTAGTTTGAATACGATAAAACGTTGCGGATATATAGCCTTAAGTGTATTTTGCAACCGCTAGGTAAAATTTGTTCGCGCGTTTATCAAAAACAATTTGACGAATCAACTTAAATTCCATAACTTTTGTTGGCACTGCCTGAAGATGATCTGGTTCAATTTTCTTTCAAATCGGACAAACCGTCTAGGACGAGTTTGCAAAAGTAGGTTTTTTAAACATAATTTTGATTCTAGCCCTTAAGGTTCAAAAGTTATTAGCATAAACATGAATGCAAATTTGGACAAGTGGTGGCGCTAGAGGCAAAGAGTTAGAGACTCAAAATTTGCTACAGTGTCAGTTGGGACTATCCTCTATCTGTGCGCCAAATTTCATAACTTTCCCGCAAGCGGTTCTATGGGCTGCCATAGACTCCAATGGCAGAATAATAATAATAATAATAGGAACGCTAACGATTACCGCAAGCAGCAATACCAGGGCCAAACGCAAATAAGAAGACAAGACATGCCAAAAAGGCTGGGAGTTTCAGATAAACGGCAGCAATGAGCAATTAAACACATTTTAAGATCATTTTAGGCAAAAAGGCTGAAAAATGCATCGTAGTTTATGGGAATTTCATGTTTTGTTCTATTTTAGCGCCACCAAGAGGCACAATCCTACAATTTTTTATATGTGTCCTCGGAGTGAGCCCATACATGTGTGTGTCAATTTTGGTAAAAATATCTAATTTCGTTTTGGAGTTATAGACATGTATATGAAAAAACATGTAAAAAATGTCTGACACCTGAATTTGATTGCATTTTACTACCCCTTACTATCAATATTTTGACATTTGGGTATTAGCATTTGGCTATCGACCTATGTTTCCGAACTTCTGACGCTGGTTTCGTCTCGATCGGACTAGCGGTTTCGAAGATATCAGCTAACGGTTTTAAAATGCTTAATTACCACGCTGCACGACTCGGCAAGGATACAGGAGACGAAAAAAGTCACTCCCATGAAAATAAGTCAAACACACCCAAAGTTATAAGCATTTGAAAAAAAATTATCCACTAGGTGGCGTTGTATCGAAACGTCTCAGGCTCCTTCAGGGCATCGTACTGATGACCCATACCGAGTTTGGTAACAATCCATTCATGTTTTCATAAAATACAGCATTTTAGCACATAATTCAAAATGGCCGACAGCCAAAATGGCCGGTATGGTAAAATATCAGACGACTCGGCATGCCGTCCTGAATCTAACAAGACCACTTTTATGATTTTTGGACAAAAGGTTCAGCCAAATAGCCATTTTTCGTATCTCCGGACCAGTAGGTGGTGCTGCGCCGAAATGCTGCATGTTGCCTCAGGTCCTGCTTGTGATTACATGTACTAAGTTTGGTCTGAATACGATAAAGCATTGCGGAGATATAGCCTTAAGTGTATTTTTACAACCACTACGTAACATTTGTTTGCGCGTTTATCAAAAACTCTATGACGAATCAACTTAAATTTCATAACTTTTTGTCAGCGTGGTCTGAAGATGATCTGGTTCAATTTGCGTGAAAATTGGAGCAACGGCCCCACTTAATATTAGGTGGCCTTAAGTACTATGCACTTACATCAAAAAAATAAGTACAATGTACTTACTGTGTTCAAATTGTATTGCAAAACACCTTTGCTGATATTGAGGTGGGATACGGATAGAGTTAGGGACAGGTGTGGTGATATGGGTAAGTTTAAGGGTAGAGTTAGGTGTAAGGGAAGTGTCAACAGTGTAATTACAAATGTAACTACAGAAATGAATTACAGACGTAATTACATGCAGGTATTTTTTTTTTTAAATGTAAGTACAATGTAAAGACATGTATGTACACAATAAGTGCATTGTATTAAATTATTAATTAAAATGTTAGTACAAAGTAGTTAAGGCCACCTAATATAAAGTGGGTCCCTTTTTTTCTGTTTCTTTTGGTGTTCTTGTTGGTCTGTTTTGGTTTGTTTGTTTAAGAGTATTTGTGTCAGTGAGTTGATTTTCATTCATTTCACCAGTTGCCTAAACAGTGACATGTGATTGCAGTGGTATCAATAAACAGTTAAATTGCCTTTTTGTCTCGCGTGTCCTTTTATGTTGCTTGCCCCCTTCCCAGCGAGCAGTTTGAAAGCGGGGTTCGTAACAGTAGTGCATACATATGCTTGTATTTTGTATGTATCGGTGTGTGTGGTGTTGTTATGGCGGTGGCGTGGGGTGTGTTGATCGTTAGTGAAGGCCTTGACTGAAACACCACGATACGCTACTGGAGCTCCGTATCGAGGCTTGTATTGTTTCAGTGAAGTGATGTCACCGACGACGTTCGAAGCCTCGTTTGAGTGCAGCGCTTCGAGAAACGGTTCACTTTTAACGGAATGCTTTGACTATATGATGTGTCAAACTACACAAGCACTTCCACTGCCCTCTCTCAAGTCCACATTAATCACTTTCACTTTGTTTTATTCAATCTAAAGAACTCCATGTTAATATATCAAGCCTTTGTGAGCACATATTGGCACTGTCACAGTCCTGACATTTTTAAGCACCATTTTTGCATTGACCAGCAGGTGTCTCTAATGTGCATTCGAAGCCTAATGAAATTAATCACTTTTCAACACATCTGGCTGGAAAGCTTGAAAGCTTCATGAAGCTTAATTTTGCCACCACTACAAAGACGATAGTGAAGAGAACCCAAGTGCAGTTTATTTACAGTGTCCAAAGATCCAAAACATGAAACAAACCATGAACAAAACTTGACTATGAACAAACCTTGAAAATGGACACATGGAACAGCATACATACTTCAATAACCGACAAAGAAACATGGCACACAAACAGGATTAAATACAGGACTATAGGGATCACATGACAAAAACAACCAATGAGAACAAGACACGTGAAACAAGGGAACCGATCAGAATGACACATAACTAAACCAACCAATAGGAACATAACACATGAGACTAGGGAAGCACATGGCAAGACCAGGAACTGAAACATGACTATGAAATTACAAATTAAAGGACCTGAAAACATAAACGTGAAACAAAACCCAAGACTAACTGTGAAAGTGCTACACAGAGTACAACAACATGCGCAAACAGAAGAGGGTATGGCCAGAGAGAACTCGAAACCACAAGCTCACACAATACGACGCTCATCCTGTGCACTAACAACAGAATACAAACGGAAGCATGAACGTCCGAATCCCGACACAGAACCGAAACCAAACTAAAATTCTCGGAATCCGAACACCATGCTTTGAACATGAAACCAGGCACACAGACAAGAGAACGCACAAAGACAAGACAATACCGGAGTGTCAGGGCTCTGACACAAAACCAAGAATAAACTTGACTAAAGTGACAGATATACTGACATTAATATGACTGCATGACAGTAATGTGACATATCTGTTATTGGTTTGTGCTTTAGCCCCAGCTGAAGAAGACGCAGGTGTCGTTCCAGTTGAGGATCCAGCAGAGAGAGAAAGATCTTCAGCAGCTGAGAGAGGCTGTGGAGGCTCATAAGGTGAGTCTGGAGAAAAAGGGATGTTTCAGAAGTCTCAGTCAGGACTCACTGAAGCCACTGTGTGATTATGATGTGTGTCCTAACAGAGCTCTGCACAGACAGCAGTGGAGGACAGTGAGAGGATCTTCACTGAGCTCATCCGCCTCATTGAGAGAAGCCGCTCTGAGGCCACACAGCAGATCAGAGATCAGGAAAAGACTGCAGTGAGTCGAGCTGAAGAACAACTGAAGCAACTGGAACTGGAAATCAATGATCTGAGGAGGAGAGACGCTGAGCTGGAGCAGCTTTCACACACACAGAATCACATCCATTTCCTGCAGGTAACAGAGATCTAGAAGAAAGGGTTCATAGTAGAATTGAGCAAGAGACTCACAGAGAAACAGATCATGCAGAATGAGCCGTTGACTGCAATGTTGTCCGGAATTTTGTGTTTTGTCTTATATATCTTGTTTTAAAATAAACGGCGCCTCAAGCCCGTCAGAGTCAGAGTCTCGAGTCTCGAGTACTACAACACTTCCTAGGACCTCACTGTCTTCTATTCGGGTCTACAGAGAGCTCCGTTCGAGCCCCTAGAGTCAGTTTAGCTTAAAGTTAAAGTGTTGTTAAAGACTTGAGGAAGTGAGCATGTTTCTGAACGTGCTAACTTCCTTCAAGAGGGTGGGGGACCTGCAGGCATTTTCTGTGTATTGTTTGCGTACTGCGTTTTTACGTGGACCACATGCAGAGCTTTAGAAGCTCAGATTAGCTCTTGCTTCAGTCTGCTTTGGAGGCCAGCAGAAGGGAAAGGCTGTCTCCAAGCAGAGGTTGGCCCACTGGATAGTGGATCCCATCGCCTTGGCGTACCAGGCCCAAGGCGAGCCATGTTCCCTCGGAGTCAGGGCCCACTCCACTCGGGGGGTGGCCTTCTCCTGGCCGTTGGCACACAGCGGCTCTATGGCAGACATCTTCAGAGTTGCAGTCTGGGCGACACTAAACACATTCACGCTACTCTATATTCTCTGAGTGGAGCCAGTTTCTTCCCGTGTGTTGGGTACAAGCAGGCAATGTACGGGAAGGCTGGCTTGGTGTCTCGTTTGCAGCGCCATTCCCCACTGACAGGGGGATATGAGCGCCTACTTGCTCTTCAGGTGAGTTCCCCACTTGGAGAACCCTGAATCGAGTTCCTCCAGCATCCTTCAGCAGTTCTCGCCAGAGGTGTCTGACCCCAGGCCCAGTACTTGTGTGCATGCCCCGCCAGTCAGCCCTTGTACAGGACTAGATGCCCATAGTCCGGTAATCCCATATGTGTATTGTCCAACATAAGGGCGAAATTGTCAATCACACATTGGGGGGGACAGCTGTGGGACTTTTTGTGGTGGCGCATGCACACATTTTTTTTATCAAAATAAAATAAAAGTCAGAGTTTGAATGTTTGTAACTGTGTAACACAACAAGGAATTTTCTTACATCTGATCGTCAAACCAACGTATATATCACCCTGTAATGATTACAGCATCGGCATCAATTACAAGCTTGAATTGACAACAAAGCGTCTCTCTAATATAATCTCTCTTATATTATTCTATAAACATATAGTGGCTATAAACATGTTGATTAAATTACTGTTACAGGATAACAATAGGTAACACTTTATTTTAAGGATCCAGAATAATGCATTAGTTAAGCATTAATTAAGGGTTAACTTGTTCACAACTAAGCATTAGTTAAGCACGAACACACTAGTAATTAATGATTAACTTTACATTTTAAGGGTCCGTAATTATGCATTAGTTAAACTAGTAATTAATGATTTGCTTGTTCACAATTATGCATTAGTTAAGCATGGACACAATAGTTATTAATGATTAACTTAACATTACAGTAAGGGCATATTAGACATTATTTACAACTTAATAAGCCATATATTATTTTTCTGTAGCTGTGTAATTATATGTCTGTATTTTCTGTTAAGTTAACTGAACAATAAGCTGGTAATTATGTGTAATTACTGCTGATTTTGCAGTTATAAATTGCTAAAATAGTGTAATAAAGACAATTTGAGCCCCTATTCTGAAGTGAAAGTTTTATTCTCATTAATTATGGCACTTATTCAGTGATATTTAAGTTTATTAACCAGAATAAGCCAATAATTAAGCATAACTACCATTAATACAGTACTAATAAAGGCAATTTGACCCCCTATTCTAAAGTGAAAGTTTAATCCTCATTAATTATGGCACTTATTCAGTGATATTTAAGTTTATTAACCAGAATAAGCCAATAATTAAGCATAACTACCATTAATACAGTACTAATAAAGGAAATTTGACCCCCTATTCTAAAGTGAAAGTTGTATCCTCATTAATTATGGCACTTATTGAGTTATCACTAAACATTTCGCTGTTTGTGACTTCTGCTGCAAACTCGGTTCAAAGGATTACGTTAAACAAAACTTCACTTTAAAACTCTAAAATGAATAACATTTCTGTAATCATATAACCATTATTTATCATGTAATACTTATTGTATACCGTGGACACAATGACTAGAAAGTACACCAAAACGCAACATAAATTCACAAAATACACCAATTTAATTTGTTCACTGTAATCCACATCTTTAGAATCCATATGATGATCTTTATGTTCAACAGCGACCGTAAACAAAGCCCGCGCACGTTATGAATTCAAAAAACTCGCTTTACGGCAGTGATATCAAACGCTCATTGGCTCTCGCCTGCTTTGTCACAGATTGCGACATGCCGTGTTTTAGTGTTTGAATGAGAAACGCACGCGCCTTCAAATAGTGGAGTGAAGCTTAAATTAAATAACTTAAATTATCTATATCGCCAGAGAGGACTCCGACTGCAACACATCATCATTTGGACTACTATTGGTACCGCTTTTGACATTTTCACAATAAAGAAATTATTGTGATTACACTTTTGTTATGTTTTTTCTTCATAAGTTCACCCTAACGTTACATGCTTTTAAGAAATGTTTATATGTAGGTTTAGAGGTTTGAGTGAGATTAGTGGCTCAACATATAATTGTAATGCTATATTGTTAGTAAAATTTAATAAAATATACTTTTCGTTTTTTTTTCTGTAATACATAATACGTTTGTTTCAATGTTAACCTTACCTTAAACCATTTATCCAAATATACAACAAAAGTATGTTTTGTGTCCGTAAAAGCTGCTTATTCTGGTCAATAAACTTAAATATCACTGAATAAGTGCCATAATTAATGAGGATTAAACTTTCACTTTAGAATAGGGGGTCAAATTGCCTTTATTAGTACTGTATTAATGGTAGTTATGCTTAATTATTGGCTTATTCTGGTTAATAAACTTAAATATCACTGAATAAGTGCCATAATTAATGAGGATTAAACTTTCACTTTAGAATAGGGGGTCAAATTTCCTTTATTAGTACTGTATTAATGGTAGTTAGGCTTAATTATTGGCTTATTCTGGTTAATAAACTTAAATATCACTGAATAAGTGCCATATTAAATGAGAATAAAACTTTAACTTCAGAATAGGGGCTCAAATTGTCTTTATTACACTATTTTAGCAATTTATAACGGCAAAATCAGCAGTAATTAAACATAATTACCAGCTTATTGTTCAGTTAACTTAACAGGAAATACAGACATATAATTACACAGCTACAGAAAAATAATATATGGCTTATTAAGTTGTAAATAATGTCTAATATGCCCTTACTGTAATGTTAAGTTAATCATTAATAACTATTGTGTCCATGCTTAACTAATGCATAATTGTGAACAAGCAAATCATTAATTACTAGTTTAACTAATGCATAATTACGGACCCTTTAAATGTAAAGTTAATCATTAATTACTAGTGTGTTCGTGCTTAACTAATGCTTAGTTGTGCACAAGTTAACCCTTAATTAATGCTTAACTAATGCATTATTCTGGACCCTTAAAATAAAGTGTTACCTAACAATATTCTAATATCAAGTCTTGAGCAATGATAGTAAAACAGTTATCCACTAATGAGGGAAAATACATTTATTCTGAAGCAATATTCTCACCAGTGTTCAATCAGCTTTGACATATGCATATTTGTGATATTTTTACCTTTTATAAAGGGCATTTTCCCCTAATCTTATTAAATATAGGCTATGATTCAGATTTCCTTTTATATTCTTAAATTGGATCAATAAATTAAATTAGAAGACGACACTGGCTGTTACCAGTCAAATTAAATAATTGACACTGAAAAATTACAACTGTATTAAATAATGTTATGAGATTGTTTTAAATATTTTTTGAATATACAAATAAGAAATGTTGGAAAGATGAAACTAAACCACCAGTAGGTGGCAACAGGTGACCGTCTGAATGAGTGAATCATTCAAGAATGAGGCGCTCGTTTATGAATAGTTAATTGAATCTTTGATTCTATCGATTAATTCAAAACACTGAATCATTCACTAACACGCTGTTGCTGTGACACACGTTCTGCAGTGATCTTTTGGAACTATTTTCGCTGCTGAAATAGAACAAAAACACTCAATATTGCATCAAAATGTAAGTGACTTAATGTTAATAATTGTTTATGGACCTGTCATTTGAAATCAGTGTCCTTTTCAGTCGTGATGTTATTCAGGAAAACAGCACTCTTGGTAATGTGACATTGCAACTGTATCATGTTATAAATATAAATAAACTCCACATTTCTACATTTTTACGGCAGTGTGTTAACTGAGTTTCTCTGTGTGAGCGGTGCACATTTGTCTCGATTTCTCCTCGAGAGCCTGCGCAAGCATCAACAGTGCAACGTTAGTTACCGTCAGTTATACATTATTATCATTCACTGTCAATCGCCACTTACAGTAATGAATGCAGAATCATTCTTGCATTTGGGTGATTCCCTAGTTATTTTTGTTAATGACGTTTTATCAGGCTACTTGTCCGTCGGGCAAGTAAAATTCTCTTTCACTTGCCCCTTCAAAAAATCCACTTGTCCCGGACAAGCGTTAATGTCGAGCCCTGGCCTACAGTAACATTAGCTAGCTGTCGGCTAGCTTGTCAATAGTCCCTCCCATTCATTCAAGCTGTATAGAATGACAGTCGAAATACACAAATTCTACAATTCAAAATTCTAGTGAAATTCACCTGGTCGTTATCTAAGGGATTATGTCAGCCAAATACAGGATATTTACCATTCATAGATATGTGCCAAATGTCTGTCAGATTTTGCGCTCCTAACTCTTCTTCTGTTTGTTTTTTCCTAACTCACTGATGGTGCACGAGCTACTAAAGGTATAGGGAAAACATGACATGGATTTTAGGAGAAATAGGTTTTGTTAGTGAATAGTGTAAGGCCAGTCGAATGGATTTGGGAAATGCATCTGCCGGGATTTTATATTTTCGGAGCTGGAAAGAAAGACGTATTTGCTATCACATCGATATTGCCCGCATAATCATACAGTATGATCAAATATTGGGGGGGACAAATTGTCCTTCTTTGAATATTGGGGGGGACGTGTCCCCCTGTCCCTCCATAGAATTACGCCTATGGTCCAACAATATCCGTGTCTTTCCCTGGGTGGTTCTGCTCTGCCCTGCTCGGTCTCTGCCTCTGTAGCAGCACCTCCCTGGCTAGGTAGGGCCTACTGCAGAGATTTTCCCCCTGGGGTCAGTCCATATATGTACTGTAACTTCCACACGGTACCTCTCTTTGGGCAGGGTGTGGTCTCCACAGCGTTCACCTCCTTTGGCACCCCAGCATTATGGTTATGGCTAAGAAACTCTTCCATGAGGTAGGAACAGCAGCTTTGACCATCCCCAGTGTAAACCATGTCCCTTCCATCCCCTTCGGTATTGGGGACTTCCTCTTCAGGCTTACATGGGGTGCTTGGTAGGTTACGACATTGTGAGAGCAGTTGTCAAAAGGGCACGCTACGGCTTGCCAGCATCTGCATCTCCAACACTCATGACACAGTTTAGTGGCTGTGGCGCTTTCCATAGGGACTCCATGACATCTGTCTGATGTAACGTCCAACGTAACTGACTGAATAGGAATGTCTAGGTTACTAATGTAACCTCCATTCCCTGAAGGAGGGAACATAGACGTTACGTCCTCCTGCCATAGCCCTGAATGTGACACCACTGATGCCCTTGATCTGTTACATTTATGTTATTGGGAGATGCTTTATCATCCAAATGATTTCCTATTCACATATAGGGTAAATTGCAAACTCTAGAATTTTGTGCTCTAATGTCAAATAATGAATACAGGGGTTAAAGCAAAAAAAAAAATCCTGTGCCTGAACTTTTTTTTTCAGTGGGGTTGGGGGCTGGGTGAGTGGACAAATACGTTATTTGGCAAACAAAAGAAAAAACAACAGTATAATAATGTATCTGCCATGGGCGGAGCCAGACATTTTAAAGATTCGAGGCTTAGCCCAAATCTAGTTTGTTAAATTACATTTTAATTTGGCTTTATCAACTTTACTGACTTTGAGGAACATTGTTTTACTAGACTGGAGTAAAGTTCATAATGATCATGATCAGTTTTTCCCACAGGATTTTGTAAAGCTATGTTGGGTGGACATCTGTCCCTCTACAGGGGTTCAGGGGAAGCCCGTTGTGTGTTGGATAGCGCCAAAAAATGTTGATTACAAACAAACAAAAAAATCTCGGGAAATTGGATCAAAACAGGGCAAATACATTAAAGAGAATTAGCAATTATGTCTAAAATGCCCAGGTGGAAACTGTCAAAACGGCAATCAAAAAATTAATTGTCTAAACCATCAGAAAAACATCATTTTCAATGTCAACACTAAGAATAAGCCAATTTATGTGAAAAAGTAAAAAACATAAGAGATTGGAAAAATCAATGTAATTGGCAGGCATTTCACACCAGGGCCATAGCTATAGCCACGAGGCCCCTCCATTTACATGTCTGGCTCCCCAGATTACTGATTGCTTAAAATAAAATAATGGATTGAGCGCACAGCGGCAAACAGAGGTGTGAGCTTGTCAAGCACACATACCTTTTTCACAGACATCGCTGGAAGTTTGAAGTTCAGTCGGATATTTTAAACATGAATTGCTTTGATGTCGTGCCTGTGGAAGCCGTTTAGCCCTTCACAGAGGAGCAGCGGACATGCACGGAAGCATATAAAATTATTATTATGATTAGGCTACTTGTATTTTTAAATTAATATTTCACAGCGCATCCTGCTACTCTGCATCTGCCACTCATTTAAAAAACAACTTGTTTAACATGAAACACTTCTCGATTCACAAAAATAGATTTTTATCCCCACAGTAGGCCACTAGTGAAATATAAAAAAATAAATTTGATTAACCTCTCATCATCTCTAATAGAATATGTGCCCGTCATGCAGTAATGCAATTGTAACATTTTTTTTTTTACTTTCACTTTGAATAATTGACTGGCGTTTAAGACCCTCACGCCTCACCGGCATAACTCTCGCGCAAAGTTTGCACATTGCGATATGATATCCACTGGCCTGCCCTCATGGTGTAAGATGCAAACATTTTCAATATTGACGTGGCATTTTTCTTTATGGTCACGTAAAATGATGGACAGACAATGATTCACATTTTGAGCGCATCATTTCCCGTGATAACAAAATGAAGTAGGCTAAATTATTTAATTATATATATATATATATATATATATATATATATATATATATATATATATATATATATATATATATATATATATATATATATATATAATATATAGCGGTCCCCTATTTTTTAGATGGGACCCTTCAAAAATAAAATTATGGCTAAGCCACTGTTTCACACACGTTAATTCACACACCACTGCCAAAATGCGTCATGCTTCAAACCTCTTTCAGCAGCTGTGGGGGATGAGTACAGCGCAGTCTATGGTTTAAAACATGCAGATGTCCTGGTCAGTGTGCAAACGTTGATGGACAGGAGTCATAGTCAACTGTGCTCTCAGAGTTGGTTATGTTGATAAAGAGGTGTAATCCACGCTGGATCACTCTCCCCCTCTTTACTCTAATACAGATACAACTTCTTTATGCAGATACAACTGTAAATTTATGCCACTTTAGTATTGCGATCACTTGAATATACAGCTTCAAGATATCGTGCTAAAAACCCTTCAGTCATGAATGAGCGCGCCTGCCTGTTGATCGCTGATTGGCTGGAAGTGTGTGCTCGTCGGTGACGTCAACACCAATGCCAGATGACTCTGAATGTTACTCTCAAACTATTGGTAGGCGAACTCATGAACTCGAACGTGATATCAACACAGTTTTTTATTAATAGAATTTTTCTTTGCAGCCAAACGCTGCACGCAGGAGATCCGGCATGGTGCCGGAATACTTTAAGCCCTGTGAAAATGAGAAGTAGTGCTGGATTGAAGAGAATTACTAAAGATCAACAAGAGCCGCTCAAATCTGACAGTAGTGCAGGTTATTGGCTGAAGTGTGGAGGTGATGAGATTTGATTTCTGTTTCCTGTAGAGTTTCCAGTCTCTCCCAGCTCCTGCTGAATCTACTGACGTAAATGACAATTCCTTCAGTTCTCTCTCCTTTTTGGATGTCTTGAAAGAAACTGTCAATAATCTGAGAGAAAAACTGGAGTATTTCTGCAAAGAGGAGCTCAAGAAGATCCCTGACAGAGGTAAAGTCCTAGAGATGTATCTGCTCTCAGAAATCATCCTTCATCATCTCATATCATATAGAAGATCATATTAGAAATGTCTTAGGAATGGATGCAGGGATCATTTTCTCTTGACATGATAATCACACTCTTCATGTCTGTTGATTTCCACAGTCACTTCCACCAACATTGTTCCCAGGACCAGGGACGACTTCCTACAATGTAAGTCATTGAGAAAACAAGCAGAAAAAGTAGTTAAGCTTCAATAAACCTGTAATTAATAATCAACTGAACATATATTTTGGGCATATTAACATTGTTTACAATTTATCAAACATTTGATGGATAAATAAGCAGAAATAAGCCAATGATGAACCCCCGTGGGTCTGCACAGTTTCGGGACCCTTTAGAAGTTTTGACATGCTCTGACATTTGTGTTTTTTCAGTTGCTTATAAACATATTAATGGCAAAAGTGTAATTACACATTATTCAGCACAAACTGGGCTACCATAAGTAGTATTATGATCCACCATGTGTCAAAAATGATTGATTGCTCTGACCTTTGACATTTAGGGGCGGGCCTTCCGGTATGTGTGTGTGTGAGGGGATTAACCTTTGACCTTTATGGCAGGTGTTATTCCAGTATGTGTGTGAGGGGATTAACCTTTGACCTATCTATCATCGCTAATGTTTTTTTATGACTTACTGTGTGTTAAATCATGATATGTGTGTTTGATTTCAACAGTTAGTTTGGCCCTATGACTTCCCCTATGTTAAATCATGATGTGTGTGTGTGTGTGTGTGTGTGTGTGTGTGTGTGTGTGTGTGTGTGTGTGTGTGTGTGTGTGTGTGTGTTTGATTTTGACAGTTTGTTTTTGAGCTATGACTTCCCGTATGCTAAATCATGATGTGTGTGTTTGATTTCGACAGTTAGTTTGGCCCTACGGCTTCCCCTATGCTAAATCATGATGTGTGTATGTTTGATTTCGACAGTTAGTTTGGCCCTACGGTTTTGCTGTCGTGTTCATTTTTATAGGAGCGTGTCCGCATTCCAGAGCATACACAAGGGTATATAAATGGGGCAGGGCGTCCTAGAAGAAACAGAAAAGAGAAACATGAGCTACATGAGCATGGATGGTTTAAACTCTCCTAAACACCCCGAGACGATGTTGAGCAACAGGCTGTTGGAGAGTCTAACTATGGCACCAAGAAAACCGTACGGTCACGTCCAGCTGACAAACTTTCTCCATGAAATTTCGGAATGGACTAAAGCTGAATTTACGATGTCCGGTAACTGTGCTTTCGGGTACAGATTTCATAAACCGTCTCGAGTTGTTATGCTCTACACCGTCGACAGCGTGGGGATGTTTCAGCCCGGGGAAGACGTGTGTGTTATATTTCCTGAAAAAGACTGGACTTTATTTTACAATTTCTTTTTTTTTTAAAAATCATTTTTGACACATGGTGGATCATAATACTACTACCATAATATATGAGCAACATGTATGTACATGCTTGTGTTTTGGAGAGAATAATGTCTATGCATGGTTTTGAAAAAAAAAAAAAAAACTAAAACATTTAAGACACTGAAATAAGGCCACAAAACACAATAGATATGTGTCCATAAGACTAATGGGTGTTGTTGCCTAGAGTTTTTGCTTCAAACTGATGTGAGAATCATTGTGCCTGCTCATTCACATAAAACAATATATTAATTTACAATTTGTAAGACACTTTTTCTTTACAAAGCCCAAATGCGAAGAGGCGTGAACGATCATGAATAATGTTGTGATTCACACCTGAGAGGACAAAAGAATCACATAATGAGCCGCATAATGAATGAGCCTTTGAGTCAGGTTTGTGACTGAGAGGAAGCTAAGGAACAGGACTAAATAAATATATATATTTTTTGAAGTTTATTTAGAATATAGTTAACAATAAAAAGTGATAGCCAAAGGCACATTATATTTTAAATGATCAACGTATGTGTCAACATATTTGACTACTTTGTTTTTGAAAGAAGCCTCATGCTAAAAAAAGTAATATTGTGACACTGAACTACACTGAAACTACTTTTTTTACGATGACAGTGTTATACAAATAACTGAATAACTGGTAATGATGAATGTTAAAAGTAAAATATTTGTTTAAAAACAACATAATGCAATGCAATTATGATTTCAAACAGTATAGGGTGAATTCAGGTTGATTGGGACATTTAATTTTTTTCCCCTGTATTTCAATGGCAACAAATTTCTGAATCATTTGATTTTGTAAACTATCTGATACACACAATACTCAAATATCATGTCTGTGAGGCAAATAGCCTATACACTGAGTTTCTGTTCATTTGAGTTGTACTTCAGTTCACTTTCAATACGAGTGAGTTTGCAGGCGCCTCGTCATTATTATATTGTCTTCTATAGTCTATTTGCTTCTTATTTATTAAATCCAGGCAATTAGCTGATGAAACATTGATTACAATTAAGATACAATTTATACAAAATGAAATTTACTTTCATGACTGCCGACCTCTAGGGCTTAATGGGTAACTGAAAGTACAGTAAATGCCTTTTAGGGTGACACTTTACTTTGACGGTCCACTTTAGACATTCTACTAACTATAAGTAACTTTGCCACAACATGTCCACTACCTCTATGTAGAGTATTAGTAGAGTATTGGTAGACTGTTAGGTTAAGGTTAGTAGAATAAGTTGACATGTAGTTGCAAAGTTAATTATAGTCAGTAGAATGTATAAAGTGGACTATTGAAAAAAAGGGTCACCACTTTTAGCCATTATTTACAATTTAAACATTTTGTGTGTGAGTAGTACGTCTCGGTTACGTATGTAACCCTCTTTCCCTGAAGGAGGGAACGGAGATGCCACGTCGGAGTACCGACGAATAGGAATCTCGCTTGCGAGATCCAATCTACTACGAGTGTAACTAAATGAGCCAATGCACATTGGCATGCAATGATTGCACCAGGTGCTCATACCACGCCGTGTGGGTATAAATGAGACACAGGTGATTGCATCAAATCAGCATTTTGCTGAGGAGCCGAGTAGGTAGACAGGCACCCCAGCAGGGTACAGAGGACATGGCAACGGGACGGAGTACCGACGAATAGGAATCCCTACCAAAGCGCCATGGCCTCTGCCCCCTTCCAGTGCCCTGTGCCCTGACACCGGGAAGTCCATCACTGCTGTTCCACATGACCCGCTGAGTGATTATTGGATAACACTGGGAAAGCGTGCCCTAATGAAGGGGACGCTGCGGAGCCCACATCGTACCCTGAAGGAGTTATGTGGAGTACAATGCTGAGCCGTAGACCGCAATGGAAAAGGGGGCTCAGTCCCACTGACGGGAAGGCTCTCCCAAAGGAAAGACACAGGTTTCCCGTAGGAGCGACTGTGGAGAGATATATGGGATCCCCACAGGGTCACTCATATAACCCCAGCCCAATACCGGTTCTCAAGGATTCAGCGGCAAGGGGCCTGATGCCAGACGTTTCGCCATGTCCGGCAGCGAGGGTGATGGAGGACTCACAGAGTTTGCTTCTGGAGAATAAGAGCGCCGGAGCGCAGCAAGCCGACAAGAGCCGGGGCCTCTCAGTGCTTCTGCCCGTTTGAAGTGAGAACACAGGAGGAGACCGGCTCTATAGGTAGGCTATAGAATCTAGCGAATGTGTTGGGTGTCGTCCAGCCCGCACCACGTGCCAGCGCCCAGGAGGATGCAACACTTGTGGTAAAGTGTGCTCGCACCCTGAGCGGACAGGGCACACCTTGCACTGCATGAAAAAAGGTGTTTCTGGACCAGTATACTGCTGTAGACACTGCTGAAATTCGGAAGAATCCGGGAGTATACTGGCCGGATAGGTCAAATTCCATGGATCCGTATATATCCGTATACATCCGAAATTATATCAAATTGGATGTATGTTGTGGCCGTATACTTCCATGCTACAGCCATTTATTGCCATGGCAAATAATCCCATCAAGTTTTATCCCAGGAGACATTTTCACACCTCTAAACAGCTTTGCCTTCCATCCCCTATTGGTCCTTCATCTCAAACTGGATTGGTTGTTCTTTTAAAACCACTCCCAAAACCCAGACTGCTATTGGAGGACAGGACACATTGAGGACCTAGTAACCTGACTTTATTGGTTACTTCTGAGGGTGGGCTAGGTTTGTAGCATAGTGACTTGATTGGTTATAGGCCAGCTATGCAGATTTTGCTCATATATTTTATATATATACACTCACCTAAATGATTATTAGGAACACCTGTTCAATTTCTCATTAATGCAATTACCTAATCAACCAATCACATGGCAGTTGCTTCAATGCATTTAGGGGTGTGGTCCTGGTCAAGACAATCTCCTGAACTCCACACTGAATGTCGGAATGGGAAAGAAAGGTGATTTAAGCAATTTTGAGCGTGGCATGGTTGTTGGTGCCAGACGGGCCGGTCTGAGTATTTCACAATCTGCTTAGTTACTGGGATTTTCACGCACAACCATTTCTAGGGTTTACAAAGAATGGTGTGAAAAGGGAAAAACATCCAGTATGTGGCAGTCCTGTGGGCGAAAATGCCTTGTTGATGCTAGAGGTCAGAGGAGAATGGGCCGACTGATTCAAGCTGATAGAAGAGCAACTTTGACTGAAATAACCACTCGTTACAACTGAGGTATGCAGCAATGCATTTGTGAAGCCACAACACGCACAAGTTGGGCTACAACAGCAGAAGACCCCACCAGGTACCACTCATCTCCACTAAAAATAGGAAAAAGAGGCTACAATTTGCACGAGTTCACCAAAATTGGACAGTTGAAGACTGGAAAAATGTTGCCTGGTCTGATGAGTCTCGATTTCTGTTGAGACATTCAGATAGTAGAGTCAGAATTTGACGTAAACAGAATGAGAACATGGATCCATCATGCCTTGTTACCAATGTGCAGGCTGCTGGTGGTGGTGTAAGGGTGTGGGGGATGTTTTCTTGGCACACTTTAGGCCCCTTAGTGTCAATTGGGCATGGTTTAAATGCCACGGCCTACCTGAGCATTGTTTCTGACCATGTCCATCCCTTTATGACCACCATGTACCCATCCTCTGATGGCTACTTCAAGCAGGACAATGCACCATGTCACAAAGCTCGAATCATTTCAAATTGTTTTCTTGAACATGACAATGAGTTCACTGTACTAAAATGGCCCCCACAGTCACCAGATCTCAACCCAATAGACCATCTTTGGGATGTGGTGGAATGGGAGCTTCGTGCCCTGGATGTGCATCCCACAAATCTCCATCAACTGCAAGATGCAAGATGCTTTCAGCACCTTGTTGAATAAATGCCACGTAGAATTAAGGCAGTTCTGAAGGCAAAAGGGGGTCAAACACAGTATTAGTATGGTGTTCCTAATAATCCTTTAGGTGAGTGTATATATACATATATATATATATATATATATATATATATATATATATATATATATAAATCATAACCCCCCTCCCCCAAAAAAGAAAAATACACACAAAACTATTTGAGAAAGTCTGATATATTTATTAAAAAGGTATATAAAACATTCCTAAGAGCATTATAAACAACCATGAAAACAGAATAGGAGAAACAAAAAAAGTGACTAAAATGCATTTAAAGGACAGAGATGTAAAGGAATAAAATATACAGTGTAGATTAAAAGGAACATCTAAAAAAGGAATAAATATACAAAGTAAACAATATAAAATGAGAACAATAAATTTACAAGACGTGTAAAAAAAAAAGTGTATATAAAATACACGTAAATATTCAAACCAATATAACCAAGTAAAAAGAACAAAGAGCATTATAAACATATTCATTTGTGTGTCCATGATCCATGTAATGGATCATGGACACACAATCCATTCTCTACTAATGTCTCCACTGCTAAAACTAAATACTACCACAACAAAATCAACAACTGCTCTGACTCTCGTGCACTTTACAAAACATTCTCTTCGCTCCTTTGTCCTCCTCCTCCCCCTCCTTCATCAACTCTTACAGCTGATGACTTTGCATCATTTTTCACAAATAAAACCTCCTCCATCAGCAGTCAATTCTCCACACCACAAACTGACACACACATCTCAACAACCATCACACACACGCTCCCCTCCTTCTCTCTGCTCTCTGAAGCAGATGTCTCCAAACTCATCCTATCCAATCATCCCACTACATGTCCGCTTGATCCTATCCCCACCCACCTCCTTCAGGCCATTTCTTCTTCTGTTACTCCTGCACTCACTCACATTGTCAACACCTCTCTTCACACCGGGACCTTCCCCACAGCATTTAAGCAGGCTCGGGTAACCCCACTGCTTAAGAAACCCTCTCTAAACCCAGCACTTTCAGAAAACTACAGACTGGTATCCCTTCTTCCTTTCATTGCAAAGACACTTGAGCGAGTGGTGTTTAACCAGCTGTCTACGTTTCTTGAACAGAACAACCTCCTGGACATCAACCAATCCGGCTTCAAAAGCGGTCACTCAACTGAGACTGCCCTGCTCTCGGTTACGGAGGCACTGAGACAGGCAAGAGCAGCTTCCAAATCCACAGTACTTATCTTACTGGATTTGTCTGCTGCTTTTGACACAGTTAACCACCAGATCCTCCTGTCAACTCTCATGGGCATCTCAGGAACTGCTCTTCAGTGGTTCAAGTCTTACCTCTCAGGTAGGTCCTTCAGGGTGTCATGGAGAGGTGAAGTGTCTAAGTCACATCATCTAGCCACTGGAGTACCCCAGGGCTCAGTGCTTGGACCACTTCTCTTCTCCATCTACATGTCATCACTGGGATCGGTCATTCAGAGACATGGCTTTTCCTATCACTGCTATGCCGACGACACTCAACTCTACTTCTCATTTCAACCAGATGATCCATCGGTTGGTGTTCGTATCGCTGCCTGCCTAACAGACATCTCAGCCTGGATGAAGGAACATCACCTTCAACTTAACCTTGCAAAGACAGAACTTCTTGTTGTCTCTGACAACCCAGCACTTCACCACCATCTCTCCATTCAGCTAGGTTCATCAACCATAACTCCGTCCAGGACAGCCAGGAACCTTGGAGTTGTGATTGATGATCAACTAAAATTTACTGACCACATTACTGCAACAACCCGATCCTGTAGATTTGCATTATACAACATTAGGAAGATTAGACCCTTCCTATCAGAGCATGCCACACAACTACTGGTCCAAGCTCTTGTTCTCTCCAGACTGGACTACTGTAATGCTCTTCTAGCGGGCCTTCCGGCATGCACTATCAAACCCTTGCAACTGATCCAGAATGCAGCGGCGAGGTTGGTCTTTAATGAGCCGAAGAGAGCGCACGTCACACCTCTCTTCATCAGTCTGCACTGGCTGCCAATAGCTGCTCGCAATAAATTTAAGGCACTGGTGCTCGCCTTCAAAGCAACCACTGGCTCTGCACCAATATACCTAAACTCGCTTGTTCAGACTTACACACCCTCCAGGAACTTACGTTCTGCTAGTGAATGACGCCTTGTGGTGCCATACCAGAGAGGCATGAAATCGCTCTCACGGAGCTTTTCCTGGGCTGTTCCCACCTGGTGGAATGACCTGCCTATCTCAATTCGTGCGGCCGAGTCGGTAACCATTTTCAAAAAACGCCTAAAGACACATCTCTTCCAGCAGCACCTGACCAATCAAGAATAGCACTTATCATTCTATTCATTTTCTGTCTGTCCAATTTATAAAAAAAAAAAAAAAAAAACTGTCCTGTGTTCTGAGCTAGATTAACTGAGACTTGTTACAGCACTTGCATACTGTTGCCCTTGACTGTTCTAGTTGCTTCTTTTGCTCTCATTTGTAAGTCGCTTTGGATAAAAGCGTCTGCTAAATGACTAAATGTAAATGTAATGTAAATGTAATGCCATTAATGGACTGACCAAAGCACTCCGCGACCGAAGCCGCGCCCGCGAGCCACTCCAGCGGCAACGGGTATATTTTCAAATTTGATCGGTAGAAGGCGTGCACAGTTGTCATAGGCCAGATTTCTGGATGACGTTCAAATTGACCAATCACGCTCAAAAGAACACGGAAAGACAGCTAATAGCCTTGCAACTATAGAAATAACTTGTTTTAAACTACAGTTAGCAAATGTGTATATTTATTTTTATTTGCTGTTATATTTAATTGGTCAAATGGTGTTTTGTGGTGTGCGCAGAGGCCTGGACGTTTCAACCTGGAGAGCTGTGCAGATTTGTGCTCTTTAAAAACAATCATTGCTTGCTTTAGTTTGCTATACATAGTTTATAATATAGTTTGTTATATTTGTATCCTGAATTACAGTTTGAATGTAAAAATACACCTATACTGTAAAACAAAAAAAATCTGTTAACTAACAGTGTTTTCTCTAAAACTTTTAATGTAAATTTCTGTGAAGTTTTTGAACTTTGTTTGACTTAAGATATTTTACTTTAATTTTACGTTTTTTGTTTGGCAGCAGTAGCTGCCAGTCATTTGACCATATTTTTTTATTTTTTTTAGGTTATTATTTTTACAGTGTAAATATAAAACTAATAAGATTTACTTTAAAATAATAAAGTTATGGACATAAACCTTTAATATAATGAGCTAAATGTTTTATCACAGATTATTTGTCATTTTACATACATTTATATGTAATTTATGAAAATAGAAAAAATACTGTATAAATAATAGGGTAATTTCCCTGTATAAAAAATGAAAATTACTGTAATTTGTCATGAATGATAACATTTGTTTGTAATTTTACATGGATTTGTATGTTATTTATGAAAACAGAAAAATATTGTATAAATAATACAGTGATGTTCCTGTATAAAAAAACGACTATAGAATTACTTTAGGCTAATTTGTCATTAAAGCTACACTGTGTGATATTTTCCTCTATCTAGCGGTGAAAAGGTATATGACCATCCAGTGAATATTATTTTCTGTTCCTCTCAATTCCGATTTCGTTTTAACTCCTACGGTGGCCGATTTAGTCCAAGATTAACATGGCTTCCAGTCCTTGAATTTCCCACGAAATCCCACGAAGCTTGAATTTACGGGTATGTCCCTCTTTGGCTAATGTACTTTCAAGATGGAGGGGCAACATGGCCGACACGTCAACTCCAGAGAAATCTGACCCTCCCTCCTATGCAATGAGTGACATCTGGTCCTCGAGAGAAGCCCCGAAGAATACGGATGGTGCACATCTCGTGGATGGCCCACCGCGTTCCGACGGCAGCTCTACTGGCTGCGGAGTGATGAGGGATGAGGGTTCCCCGGGGGTTGGTTCCCTGGGGGAAGCGTGCTCACCGTAACCCTCAGATCACCCACGCTACTGCCTGAAGTAACCCTCTGTGGAGGATTAGCTCGAGGCAGAGGCACGGGGCTCCACCCCTTGCGAGGTGGAGTCTCGACCGCAACTCTGAGATGGTCATATTACCGCAGTGAGAACATGACTCATCCAACATCCCTCGGTGACAGGTAACCATCACTTCCAGAAACACACAGATAGAATGTCATCTTGAAAAAGACGCAAGCTCTATCTGTGTTTGCTCTTTCAGAAGGACGCTCTCCATGGTGCTGAAGCACGCAGGGGGCGGGGTCGCGGCGACACAGTCAGGGGATAGTTCAGCCTGACATGTGCGCTCTCTCACACGAAGATTGATTCTTGTGATTGCTCTGAACAATGAATAGAGATGATCCAAAAAAAAATATGCAACCCACTGCTGTGCCATCACACCAACACCGACTAAAGAGATCACTTCTGAAAGGCGGCTTCCATCTTCAGTCAGGACTGCGAAGTAGTGAGTGATATCTGGCGTTGCCATCTACCACTCGGATCCGAAGCAAAATGCTGATTTGATGCAATCACCTATGTCTCATTTATACCCGCACGGCGTGGCATGAGCACCTGGTGCAATCACTGCATGCCAATGTGCATTGGCTCATTTAGTTACACTCGAAGTAGATTGGCTCTCGCGTGGCGTCTAGAGTGACCGACTGAATGGGAAAGTAATTTACACAATATTATATTTCTGTGATTTACCATTTATGAAGTAAACTGAACAATTTGAGTTTAATTGGTGTTAATTTTTAAGTTTTGAGTTATAAATTGCTAAAATTGGGTCATAAAGACAATTTGACCCCCTAATCTAAAGTGAAAAGTATATCCACATGAATTATTGATTTGTATGGCACTTATTGAGTGATGTTAAATAGCCCTGTAATTATGGCTAAGTTGCCAGTAGTACAGTACTACAATATACAATTCCTGGTATGTTCATGCTCAACTACCACATAAAAATGTTCCATTAATATATGTTCAGTTAATCATTAACTACTGGTGTGTTAATGTTAACTACCACATGATTATGGACCCTTAAAATAATGCGTTACCTAACATCAATTCAACCTGGTTGAACTTTTGAACAGATTGTATTTTTGAGATGTCATCATTTGAAATTATCCTGTACACTCAAAAATAGTTTTTCCACTGAATATAATTAAATTAAGAACAACTTTTCCACAAAATTAGTTTAGGGCCGTACAACAAGACTAAAACAAGTTAATTTAAACAAATAATGTTTTGCTGAACCAACTTAATAGATTTATGTTCCTGTTCTAGATAATAACTAGCAAATACTAAAGACACGTAAGTTAATTATTATTGTATGTAACATACAAGATGAGGAAGAAGAGACTAGACTCAGTATGAGTGCAGTTATTGCTCATTGAATAAAGCGACACACATGATGTTTGTCATGTCTCCTCACACGGCCTGAACACAAACACTCTTCTGAACTTACAGAAACTATTTTACATGTCAAACATAACTGAACATTAAACACTAACAGGCCTTTCCTTCTAAAACACATAAAATAACACTTAATTTCAACATTTACTCTTCTGATCCAGACCTGTGCAAAGCATGCTGGGAACTGAAAATCCACTGCAGTTTCAGTTAATTCAACACTAATTATTCAGATTCCAAATGGATTAAGTAAACTTCAGTTTTACGTATTTAAGTGAAAAACAAAATCTTATTAAATTCCTGATTGTGATTTGTTTTCTCTCCATCAGATTCCCATGAGCTGACTCTGAATCTGAACACAGTGAATGAACACCTCGTTTTGTCTGGGGGGAACAGAGAGATTAAATTCACTCGCAGAGATCTTCAGCCGTATCCGGATCATCCAGACAGATTTGATGATGTGTATCAGGTGTTGTGTGGAGAGAGTGTGTGTGGACGCAGTTACTGGGAGATTGAGTGGAGTGGACGTGAAGGTGTGTGTATATCAGTGTCATATAAGAGAATCAGCAGGAAGGGACAGTGTAGGGAGTGTCGGTTTGGATATAATGATCAGTCATGGGGTTTGTTCTGCTCTTCCTTCAGTTACTCATTCAGACACAATAGCAGAGGAACTGTTCTCCCTGTAGAGCCCATCATCAGCAATAGAGTAGGAGTGTATGTGGATCACAGTGCAGGAACTCTGTCCTTCTACAGCGTCTCTGGAGACACAATGAGCCTCATCCACACAGTCCAGACCACATTCACTCACAGACTCTATCCTGGGTTTAGGCTTTATCATGGATCATCAGTGAAACTGTCGATGAATGAGCCGCATTCAGGGCTGCCAACTCTCACGCATTGGCCGTGAGACACACGCATTTGATTGGTTTGACATGCTCACACGCCACACCCACCGTTTTCTCACGCTAAAGTGTCAACCAGGTCGGTCAAATACCTGAAAGATGAGTTTATCTTTAGATCTACCTGTTGAGCCACTCGTGAACGATTAGTTAGCACTCAACGCACACTACCACCCACTCCGCGATGACGTCATTTTTTCCGTGCGCAACCTCGCGCTCATGCGGACACGTGGAGTATAAACAAGGCTTCAGAGCGTTTCTGTTCAAAATGCTGCGCACTCCATCACTGCATGTGCTGTGGGTTACTGTTTAACACACATTTTTAGACTAATCCTGACTCCTGAGTATTTCATTTAAGTTGCATGTTAAATGTGTAGCCATTTTGCACTTTGACAGTCAGTTTGAGATATAGGCTGTATTTGAGTATTGCGTGTATAGTTTACAAAATCAAATGATTCAGAAAATTTTTGACATCAATCAACCTTAATTCACCCCATAATCTTTGAAATCATAACTGCATTGCATTATGTTGCTTTGCTTAAAACCCCAAATATTAAAATTTTTCATTAACAATTATTCGGTTATTTGTAACAATCTCATTGTAAAACAAAAAATAAAAGTAGTTTCAATGTAGCTAGCTACTTTTTGATAGTAACTTGTAGTGTAGCTACTTTTTCAAAAGGGTAGCTTGAATGTAACTTAACTACTTTAACTTACAAGTAGCACAGTTTCAGAGTAACTTGCCCAACACTGTTGGCACCTGTGTTGGTAAAAGTTGGCAGCCCTACGCATTGGTTGAGTAAATGATGAGCTCCCACTAAACGAGATAAAAATAAAGTCAGAGAATATTTAGGGATGAGTGAGGGAAACAAGGCGAAGAGCAAGAGAAACCCAGAAATAACAGGCAGGGAAACTAACAGAGAGAGGAAATATGAGACAGAAAAAGACTCACTGCAAACATGTCTGGATGATACCAGCAAATCCAAGACTTTCAACTCAAAACTGAATGCAAGACATCCAAAGATGATCTCAAAAGACATGTGGAGAGTGAATTTGAAGAGTTTAACCTATTAACCGGATTGAGGGCGCATTCGTCCTCAAGCTTTATTTGTTTAAATTAGCTCAAATGACTGTCAGATGTAAGTAATTACAAGTGACAAACTATACATCATTTAAAAGATCTAAGAGTTTACATTTTTTACCTCTGTTTTATTCTCAAAGTCTTTTAGTGACAGTAATTTGTTAATATGTGTCAGGAGTAATGAATATGAAAACCGCGTCGATACCATTTGATTGTAATATGAGCCTCAGCTGCTCTCATTCATAAAAAAACTCCACTATTCTCGTCACGAAGACTCACGACAAATCAACATCCCTCAGGGCTTTTAGTTCAAAAGTGTGTAGATGAGGAGAAATATTGATAGATTCTCATATGTTTGTGTCAAATTTCTAAACAGAGGAGTATTTTTATTCAATACTTCCTCAAAATGCGCAGATGTAGCCTAATCATGAGCGATGGAGTCTCTTATGTGTTGTTTTCAATTCATACTGGCAGCCGGAGGGCGCTCTGTGCACATGTAGTCCATATATGGTACAGACAGACGAAGAAGATTCCATGTGCCATAATAGAAGTCCATAATAAAAGCTTGCTGAGATCGCTAAAGATGCAAATAGAGACATTTGAAGATAATAAACACACAATCGCGACGATGTATGGTTTGTCTGTGTTCTTTATACCATGTTGGGTGTATTCATAATAGATTATATTCATAATGCAATGCTATTCGACATAGCTTTTATCAATATGCAGAATCCGAAGCCAAATGAGACCACAGAAGGTTATTTAAAACATCCCACTTGTGATATAAAGTAATTTTGGAGAAGAAACATGGTTTTAATCTTTATTGTATTTTGATTGTGTGCTAAGCTAACATGCTAGCTAGCCAATGCACCTGCCACCTGGGCAAATACATTATTTTATTAATAATTTTGAATAGACTGAAATGAAAAACCAACTGAAATGTTTCTATTGTCAACAACGGCATTTGAGGCACTTTAGAAGGTGAAGTGAGAAGTTTGATCATAAATGAGGTTTGAATAGAACAGTTTGAATAGAGAGTCGTCAGTGATTACAATGAAGACAAAACAATAAGATAATAAGAGCCATAGCCAGGCCAGAGAGGTGTGAAAGTGTCCTGGGGAGACTGAAACTGAATGGGCAGTTTGCACCTCAAAACAATAGAGACAATAAACTGAATGGTAGCTCAGAAGAGATGGCAATAAACATCAGTTAATATTTTAGAGAAATCTCAAAATAAAATCATATGACATGATCTTGAAAAACATTTAATAAAATTCAGAGTTTTAGACTTATCATCTTCAGATTTGAAATATAACATGGTCAGACATGTGGCTTCAGCTGTAGTGCACTTCTAGATTGCTAAAATGCCAACTTCAATTTTATTTTCATAAAGATATTCCATACAAATATATTTCGAATAACTTAAAAAAACTTTGAAGCTTATTATAGCTATTTTTGATTATGAAAATAATTATCATTTTGAATTTACAGTAAACTGCCAAGTGTCTGCTTTCAAATGACGCCATACTTATGATTTTAGTGCAAAGGAATAATTAACTGTAATAGTTTTAGGGCCCTATCTTGCACCCAGCGCAATTGACTTTGTACACCGACGCATGTGTCATTCCTATTTTGCACCCGCGCAAAGCGCGCTTTTCCCTCCACAGAAGCACGTCGCTAAACTAGTGAATGAACTTGCGCTACCTGGGCGGTTCAGCGCAAAAAAGGAGGCGTGTTCCGGCGCAAACAATCCCTGGTGCTATTTTGCTGTTCCTTTAAACAATTGCGCCACTGACCAGAAAAAACCTAGTCTAAAGTCAGTGGCGCGTTGCGCGTTGTTCATTATGCTATTTTAAGGGCGCATGCTTGACCATAATGTATAGCGTGCACAACGCGCATACACTTTGCTCATGTAATCTACACAGATGCAACAGTTATTTTTGCAAATCATAAATTGTTACACTATATAAAAAATATTAACACATGAGATGACGGAAATCATTGTGGTGTGCCACGAAGATGTGAAAAAATAGGCATAAATCTAGCTTACAAATTATTCAGGCTAATTGTAGTCTGAATTGTAATAATTAAGGATAAGACCTGTTTGCCCAATAGTGGCAACTTCTGGCAAGACATATATGTATATAAGGACATCTAACAAATTGGTTTGTCCGTCAAGAACCAGGAAAAAAAATCGGTGAGGGTGGACGCAGCGATGTCCTCTGCTGGCATCAGGTCCTGAGTATAGGCAGATCCACCTCCCGTTACACGGCGTGCCCGATTGATGCTGGCAAGCTTGGACTTTCCCCGTCTTCTGATGTCATTGTAGCGCTTGCGGCACTGGTGCGACGTCCTGGGGATGCAGCTGATGAAACAATTGTGGCTATTTCCTCCCACGCCTGTTTAACCGACGCTATTTTGGGTGGGGTTTCTCCCATCCCCATACAACACAACTTCTCTGTCTTTCACTGCTCTTACAAGAACATCAGTCTCCTCGGCTGTGAACCGCTCCTGGCGTGCGCCTGGTAAATACGCCATAATAATAGCAATCCATAATGGAACTTGCGCACCTGCTTTTACAGGGAATGTTGGATGACGCTCTGATTGGTTTATTCACGTTACGCCCAAACCACACCTATGAATAATGAAGCTACTTCAGACCAACCCATTTTAGATTTGCGCCGGGCGCAAGAGCCATTTATCCCGCCAGGAAAATAGCAACAGCGCCGAGACCCGCCCACAAAGCTACTTGCGCTTCGCGCTTTGACACTTGCGTTTCAGATCGTTAAAATAGGGCCCTTAGTCTGATTATGCCATTTCTTAGGATTTTTTCAAAAGCGGGGGTGCAGGCTAACAGGTTAAAGAACAGTGAAAGAAATACAGGAACAGAACGTCAATGTCGAGGGAATTAAGACTCAGATTGAAGAGAATGAATCAGTCACACAGTTTGTTGATCAATTCCTGTGTAAATGAAGGATCTAATGATTCTAAAAGAAACCTCTGTGTGTGTGTGTGTGTGTGTGTGTGTGTGTGTGTGTGTGTGTGTGTGTGTGTGTGTGTGTGTGTGTGTGTGTGTGTGTGTGTGTGTGTGTGTGTGTGTGTGTGTTTGTGTGTGTGTGTGTGTGTGTGTTACTTCAACCATACAGCTGTGTTGTGCTTTATTTTCTTTCATTTTATATTATAATCAATCATTTATAATCATTAGTCATTTTTGTATTTGTCATTTGATTTACACCATTTATAATTTATTCATTTTATTATTATTCATGTCATTTTATGTTTTTTTCAATATTTTATGTTACTTATTATTTCCTTGTTACTGTATTTTAATCTTCTGATTGTGGGGTTTCACAGAATGTGGCATGTTTGTCTTCATGAATGAGAGATAGTTTCAGGGTTTTATTGGATGTTATTGTGAATCAGTCTGGAATAAACACACTTGTTGTGTTGGTACACGATAGTAGGGGAGAGCAGGGACGAAAGTACCATTTTTCAGAAAATCGTAATTTTAAAAGATAATGTTTTAGACCGAGATATATTTTTGCTGTGGCCAATAACTCACAAGTGTGGTCTATCAATAGCAGGTGGTATTTTGTACAAATGTAGAACGACTACAGTATAATTTCACTTTGAACATAAGCTGCACATTGTTACTTTTGACCCCATCAGGTGGGACGAAAGTAACACACAGGTGGGTCAAAAGTAACACAACAATACAAGCTAGATTTTTTGGTGCTACTCTTGTTTTTATTAAACATACCTGACTATGACCTTGTTAATATGTAACTGCAAACATATTTTGTCCTTTATCTTTGCAAAAAAAATATTAAATTACATTTTCATTTTATATGTTAAAGTTCATCAAATGTTTCAAATGTAATATAACAGTACAAACTTGAATTGTTTAGAATATTTTTTATTTGCAATGTCAATCTATTTGATAAGTTTTTTCTTCAACAGAATGAACAATATAAATTAAATATAAATTAAATTAAATTAAATGTGCATAATATGCATTATATATATAATAGCGGGACAAAAGTAACAAGTGTTACTTTCGTCCCCGACAGGAAGTCCTGACATTTAAACACGATTTACTTTTATACTGAAAAACTCTGAAAAGACAAACCTTCAGGGTGTGTAACAGCACTAAATAACCCGTAGATTGATCATTACTGTGACACATAAAACAAGAAACACAACTTGTAATTAGAAAAAAAAGTACAGCTTCATTAATTTACTTGCCGTACTTGAAAACTGCATTTCGGACCTAACCGCGGGAAACGATAACGGAATCACATGATATTTGGCAGATCCGTCAAGGGTTGTGTGCTGAACGTGCTGTCATAGCTTGAAATGCAAATGTATTCAGGGCTCGGAGAAAATCGCGTTGTTACTTTCGTCCTGTGTTACTTTCGTCCCGGTTCTCCCCTATCACATTTCCCAATTAACAAATACTTACAAGTATCAAGAAAAGCTTGATGTCTTTATAGTCCATGTGGTTGGTGGTAAACCTTCCCTCTCTGATGCAGATCAGGGGAAGGGCAGCTTCTTTGCAGTGGGTCAGGGGGAGAGTGACTCCTCTGAAAAGGGTCAGGGAGAGTATGACCTGTCTCAAACAAGTCAGGAGAAATACAGCTTCTCTGAAGCATGTCAGGGGAAGTGTGGTCTCTTTGAAACGAGTCAGCAGTTGTGTGGCTTGTCTGAAGCGGATCAAGGGAATTGCGGCCTCTCAGAAAAGGCTCAGCAGTTGCACCATTTCTCTTTCGTGAATCAGGGGAAGTGTAGAATTTCTGAAGCAGGTCAGGGTAAATGCGGCTCCTCTCAAGTGTATCAGCAATTGCATGGTTTCTTCGAGACAGATCAGAATGTGTGTGGTTCCTCTTATGTGCGTTAGAAGTATGATGACTTTGGGAATTAGGAGGGACATTTTGTAAACTATGTCAGGGTTTGCAGAAAGATAAGCATTTAAATTTCACAAGTTAAATTCATAAATTATTCATCAACTTATACTGCAGTTCTGGTCTGTTGAAAGAGAAAGAAGATAAACATATGTTGTGTTAGAAATAAGTAAACAAAAAAGAAAGAAAATTTATGGAAACTTTCCTTTTCTTTGCATTATCTTTTGACTGATCAAAACTGATTTCTTCATCCTCCTCTATAAAAAGTATGTTCTTTGGCCTAAAGAATCCCTTTGTTACTTACATATGTTCCATATGTTATAATACACTGACTAAATATAACCATATATTATAAATAAAGACAACTTACATTCTTCTTTGTTTGACTTTAATTCTGTTGCAAGGTCTGTGTGTTCCGACAGCTTCAGGTAGTTTTAATCTTGCCTCACTTGCCTCAGTTACATAAACTGTCTTCTTTAATCAGCTGTCTGAGCAGGATCAAGCAGTGGCTAAATGATAACTTTTTACTTCTGAACTCAGCTCAGACTGAAACACTGATCATTGCCCCTGAGCAAAGCATCCCTCAGAAAAAACAACATATTGGTGCCCTAAGCTCGTCTGTCCAGCCGAGTCTTAGGAGCCTAGGTGTTGTTTTTGATTCTGCCATGTCCTTGAAGAAACACTCGAATCAACTTATTAAAAACTGTTTCTTTCAATTAAGGAACATTTCTAAAATAATAGCCTTGGTGTCAAAGGCCGAATTGGAGATGATTATTCATGCTTTTATCTCATCCCGTTTAGACTATTGTAACTTTATTTGTCTAAATAAGAAAGATTTTTGTCACCTCCAGACTGTCCAGAATTCTGCTGCAAGGCTTTTAACCCATACCAGTAAAAGAGCACACATCACATCGGTCTTAGCTTCACTTCATTGGTTACCAATGAAATTTAGAATGCACTTTAAAATTCTGGTTCTTACTTTTAGAGCCCTACAAGGACAGGCGCCCTATTACATCTCTGACCTGATACAGCTGCGTACATCTTCACGTAGTCTAAGATCAACAGGTCAAAGATTTTTAGTGGCCTCACACACGCATTTTAAAACTAGAGGGGACCGTTCATTTCAAGCTATGGCACCTAGGCTGTGAAATGCATTGCCTCCTTCCTTACGCTGCCTCGAAAATTTTAAAACACAGTTGAAAACTCTTCTATTTAAAGAGGCTTTCACCTAGACTGTTGGGTGGTTAGGTCGGTCTTTTGTGCATTTCTGTTTATTTTTCTTATCTATTTATTGTTTTTGTTACTTGTTTGATTAGGTACTGTACTGTTGTGAAGCACTTTGTGATTTTTATCTGTGAAATGTGCTATACAAATAAATTTTACTTACTTACTTACTTACTTACACTGTAACTTGTCTACAATAAATATAAATAAATGTTAAAGCCAACGAATCAGAAACATCTCAACACACAATCTTACTCGATGTAAATATAATTCTGACACTGTGTGGAGTCCATCCTTCCCCAGGATGCTCCTTATTTTTTGTGGCTTTTACCGCATCCACTTTATTTGGTGACCACATACATTAATTTTCTTTGACCCAATTGGAAGGCACCACATCTACTTCATTTGTTTTTACAAAAATCACAATGTGATACATTGTCTAAACAAAATAAAAGTGTAATTTAGTAATTTATATATCTTGAGTGGAGCTATTGCTGCTACTATCGGGAAACGTCCGTCTAAATCCTGGGCCAGAGCCTAACCCAGCGGTGCTTGAAATCGTCCCGATGCAATCAGTGTAATCTCCAGTGATTACAACATTCCAGGCAGTCACATAGGTCTTTTAACAATTTGCAGCATGATATCCAGAAACGGAGCTGTAAAATTAAAGGCAAATATGAACGATGCAATACCGCCCTGTGGTGTCTTAGTATTGATGCCTGTTATACTCATGTGCAATACACCAAAGACTCTGGCTATAAAAGCTCACCGCATTATCGTTGATCCACTGGGCATTTTATCAGAAAAAACTCAATTATATCGTTTTGGATTTGGTTATGCTGCAGGCTTCACACGGATTCTTAATGATGGCCGAGCTCTGGTCTTCAAGCTGGCATTCAAAATTACAATCAGGCGGCGGAAAAATAGCTTGTCCTCAGCCAAAATATTACTGCTATTGCTGCTACTATTGGGAGACGTTCATCTAAATCCTGGACCAGAGTCTAACTCAGCGGTGCTTGAAATCGTCCCGATGCAATCATTGTCATCTCCGGTGATTACAACATTCTAGGCGGTCACTACACCTATAACATCTTCGCAACTCACCCTAACTCCAATAATGGATGCCGTCTTTTCCAGTGGAGACAGAGTATACGCTGCCGCTGAGTGTGGCCTGGTCAGAGGGGGTTCTCGTCTCCGGAGATTGCGAGGGGAGGCACTGCTGGGTGGACGGACCAGTCCGGCCAATGCTGTTGTGGACGCGGAGCCAGGTGGATGGGAATCCACAAGTGCTCCGGGAGAGGCGGATGGACTCGAGCAACGGTTCATGTTACAAACTCCGGGTACAGAGGAGAGCACAGAGCTATATCTACTAGGAGTGGCAACAGCGGCAGTAATGTTGGATCCGTCCGGGACACTGGGGTGAGTTCTTTGCCTCATCAATTGACTATCATTCTCGTGTTGGCCCGTCTGTAATAGCGGATCTGATTTTTACCAACAGGCCAGAGAGAGTAATAAAAACCATATAATCTCATTACTGGCCTTTCAGATCATAATATGACATTGATTGTAAGACAGTTAACTAAAAAATGTCTACCATAATAAAACAGAAAATCCAATTTTAACATCAGGCATTCCCAAGTCAAAAATAGCTAACTTTGAACATGAAATGAAGGAAGTTAACTGGGAAAGGATAATTAAAGAATTAGACTTAAACCTTAGTGCAAGCAATTTTGTTTCTATCTTAAATAATTTAATAAGTAAACACACAAAAACCTGGAAAAGTAGGCCTAAGAAATACTCTCTTCCATGGTTTAACATTGACATCCTTTAGATCATTAAAAGGCGAGATTTTGCTCTTAAAAGGTTCTTAATAACAAAAACTAATACTAACTTATTTATACTGGCTTAAGGAACAAAGTAGTAACTGAGCTCCGAGAGGCTAAGACTAATTATTTCTCCAAACTAATTGAAGAGGCCAGTGGTAGTTATTTTAAAGTGTGACAACATATAAATAGACTAACTAACTCAAATAGGCAAAAACATCCCAAAATAAAATGTTTTAATGTTTGTAACAATTTGATTCATAGTAATGAGGATATTGCAAATGGTTTTAATTGTTTTTTTTAATTGATTCTGTAAAAATAATTCTTCAGGCCGAAGAATTGAACGTCTCGGTTACATATGGTAACCCTCGTTCCCTGAAGGAGGGAACTGGGATCACTTCAGGGAGCCCCTATCAGCTTCGAGATCTAGAAAACGGGCCAATGGCCATTGGCATGCGGGATTTGCATCTCGCGCTCCGCCCTGCACCGCGGGTATAAACAGGAAGCGAGAGCAACCCGCAGTTGTTTTTCACTGAGGAGCCAAACTCAGTGGCTCAGTACTGCAGTGATGGTACAGCAACTGTGGCGACGGGACGTACGTCTCCGTTCCCTCCTTCAGGGAACGAGGGTTACCATACGTAACCAGGACGTTCCTTTTCAGTCGGTCACGTTCGACGTACGTAACCGACGAATTGGGACCTTGGAAAACGCCACAGTTACTACCACTTCCAGCGCCCAGCGAAGAGCCCCTCAGACCCCGTCTGTATCGGGCGGGAAAACTCACGCAGGGAGAGTCACACTGCTGTTCCGCAAGACCCATTCAGCAGACTTTTATTGGATAACGCTGGAAAAGCGTGCCCGGAGGGACGTTGCGTAAGCCACATCATGCCCGGAGGGAGTTACCATGAAGAGAATACACATATGGACTGGCCTTGGGCAGCGCAACATACGGAGGTCCCAGGGGTGGCCCCGGCCAAGTTTATGGCGGGGGAACAACACCTTACTGGGACGGCAGAGGAGCCTCTGCCGAGGGAAAGACACGAGCTCGCCGTAGGGAGCTGTACCGTGGAAGAATACACATACGGGACCGCCGTGGGTAAAAACCTGTCTAACACAAGTTCCACCAATGCATACAAGTGTTAAACCTGGCATCGGATGCTCCGCCACATACGACTGCCGCGGGTTGCAGAAGACTTAACAGGGTTCGCCTAATCCTAGGGGAACTCGACTGGAGCAGAATAAGCGCACGTATTCGTTCCATGGGGAAGGGAATGGCGCAGTAAGCCGACACTAGAACGGGCACTCCGGTGTTACTGACTATGGTAAGCGAGCACACGGGAAGCTATCGGCCCTACACGCAGGCTATAAAACCTAGCGAACGTGTTGGGTGTCGCCCAGCCCGCAGCTCTACAAATATCTGTCAGCGAGGTGCCACGAGCCACCGCCCAGGAAGAAGCAACACCCCTAGTGGAGTTGGCTCTTAACCCGAGCGGGCAGGGAACGTCTTGGGATTCATACACCAAGACGATGGCATCCACTATCCAGTGGGCCATCCTCTGCTTGGAGACAGCCTTTCCCTTCTGCTGTCCTCCGTAACAGACGAAGAGCTGCTCAGAGGTCCTGAAGCTTTGCGTTCTGTCTACATAGGTCCAGAGAGCACGGACCGGACAGAGAAAAGCTAGGGCTGGGTCTGCCTCCTCCGAAGGCACCGCTTGCAGGCTCACCACTTGGTCCCGGAAGGGAGTGGTGGGAACCTTGGGCACATATCCAGGCCGGGGTCTCAGGATTACATGAGAGTTACCAGGACCAGGAGAATTCCAGGCACGATTTGTCGACCGAAAATGCGTGCAGGTCCCCTACCCTCTTGATAGAGGCCAATTCAGTCAGGAGCACTGTTTTTAGTGACAGAACTTTTAACTCAGCCGACAGCAAAGGCTCAAAGGGCGCCCTCTGCAGTGCGGTAAGCACCAGAGTTAAGTCCCAAGAGGGTATAGAGGGAGGGCGAGGCGGATTTAGTCTCCTCGCCCCCCTCAGGCCGGACGATCAGATCGTGCTTCCCTAAGGACTTTCCGTCTACTAAGTCATGATTAGCGGCGATAGCGGCAACATATACCTTGAGGGTGGAGGGAGACAGCCTTCGCTCCAACCCGCTCTGTAGAAAGGAAAGCACCGAGCTGATCGTACACCTTCGGGGGTCTTCTCGGCGAGAAGAGCACCAGTCGATGAACAGGTTCCACTTCAACGCATAGAGCCGTCTCGTAGAGGGAGCTCTAGCGGAAGAGATGGTGTCTACCACGTTCTGTGGTAGGCCACCTAGAACCTCCGCGTCCTGTCCAGGGACCAGACATGGAGTCTCCAGAGGTCTGGACGCGGGTGCCAGAGGGTGCCCCGTCTCTGAGTCAGGAGGTCCTTCCTCAGAGGAATGGGCCAGGGAGGTACTGCCCAAACTGGTATATTTGCATAGGTCCCGGGGCCAGCTGTGTGCCAGAGCATCCGAGCCGAGGGTCCCCTCGGTCAGGGAATAAAACAAAGTTCAAAGTTTATTGCCATTTGCACAGGTACGTTTCAGTACAGGTACATTGGAATTCTTATGCGTTTCTCAAAGTCAAGTTCTAGATAATAAAATTATGTATAAAAACGAATAATTTATATATGCATACACCCACACATAGCCTGCATATATACATATACGTACACACATATATCTATATTTACACATACACATACATACACACATACACATACGCATAATGAGGTAGAGCAGAGAGCGACTAGACAATTTTTAAAGGAGTAAAAAAAATTTTAAACAAAAATACAGAACCGGTGTATAAATAAATAACCTTCCTAGTTTAGATCAATACACATTGTAATAAATAATAGTAATATTGTGCTTACAAGATTAACACTCTAAAAACAATGATTTGCTATTGCCCTAATCATTACAATAATTAAAAACATGGAATCGGATACATTTTTCCCTCCTTAATGTCTTGTGCCACTAGCCTGACAGTGGCTGGGAAAAAACTTTTAAACAAACGGGCCTTGTGGGTGCTAATGCTCACAGGCCTGCGATGTCTCAAATTATAGCCTGTGTCCACCCATTTAAACAAAGCATAAGCTGGGTGGTGTTTGTCCTTAAGGATGCTCTGGGCTTTTCTTTTGCAGCGCTGGGTGTATATAGTGTCCATCGAGGAAGGTTAGAGCCAATAACCCTCTCAGCAGTCTTAATGACCCGTTGCAGTGATTTCCTCTCGGCCAGGGTGGTGTTGCCATACCACACTGTGATCCCACTGGTGAGGATACTTTCAACAAGGCCCTTATAAACATGGGTTAGAGGTTGACTTTTAAGACCGGCCTTCTTCAATACCCTAACGAAATGCAGCCTCTGCTGAGCTCTTTTCACAGTTGCAACAGTGTTTTTAGCCCAGCTGAGATTCTCGGAGATATGAAGTCCCAAGAACTTATAGCTGTCACTTCGTTCCACCTCAATCCCCTTGATGGTTAGCGGCTGTAGCGGGGGTGCTTTCTTCCTAAAGTCCAGAAAGAGCTCCTTTGTTTTGTCTATGTTGAGAACAAGATCATTGTCCTCCCCATAGACAGTGACTCTGTAAACCATGTCCCTATATGGTGATTCATTGCCGCCTCTAATGAGGCCAAGGATAGTGGTGTCATCTGCGTATTTGATGACAATATTGTTATTGTCTGAATTGGTGGCACAGTCATGTGTATATAATGAGAAAAGTATAGGGCTGAGACAGCATCCCTGTGGGGCACCTGTACTCACTGTGAGCTCAGCTGAGACCTTCTTTCCCATCCTCACCACCTGTGGCCTATCTGTGAGGAAGTCTGTTATCCAATTACAAGTGGTAGTTGGTACTCCCAGTTCTATCAGCTTGCCAGTCAGCTTCATCGGCCGGATCGTGTTAAAAGCGGAGCTGTAGTCCAAAAACAATACACGTACATATGTATTGGGAGTGTCTAGGTGCTGCAAAATATAGTGAAGTGCCAGTGCCACCGCATCATCCACTGACCTGTTCGAGCGGTAGGCAAACTGAAGAGGGCTGTTTCTGGAACCACAGAGTTAATATGCTCTAGGACCAGCTTCTCCATGCACTTCATGGCGACGGATGTAAGCGCCACTGGTCTAAAATCATTCATTTCAGTTGTGTTTGATTTTTCGGAACCGGCACTATAATAGAGGACTTAAAAATACGTGGAACTGTTTCTTGGAGGAGAGAAGTGTTAAAAATGTCCGTGTACACCTCGGCCAGCTGTTCAGCACAGACTTTAAGGACTCTCGGAGCCACCCCGTCGGGTCCTGCAGCCTTACGGGGGTTCACCTTTCTCAAAGCCTTGAGGACCTGTGAGTGTGTCACCTGCAATGAAGTCTCCTCTGGGTTGCGGGGGCTTTCAAGGGTATGTCTCTATTGTTTTGATCAAATCTTGCATAAAACGTGTTAAGATTGTCCAGTAGAGAGGAGTCTTGGATCACAGTTTTGTTTGCAGCTTTCCTGTAATTGGTGACTGATTGTATTCCTTGCCACATCCTTCTGCTGTTGTTTTCTTTGTAACAGTTCTCGAGTCTCTGGGCATATGCCCTTTTGGCGGCCCTGATGGATTTTTGTAGCTCATATCTGGCATGCTTATACTCCATGATGTCTCCTGTCTTAAAGGCTATACTGCGGTTTTTAATTTTGATGCGCACATCCGCATTAAACCAGGGCTTCTGATTAGGGAGAACTCTAATAGTTCTGGAGGGGATGCAGATGGAAGTACACCATTCAATATAGCTGCTAACAGTATCTGTATATTCGTGGATGTTATCTGAGGCTTCCCTAAAAATGTTCATATCTGTGGCCTCCAAACAACCCTGCAGTTCCTCCAAAGCAGAATCTGTCCACATATTCACAGTTCTAACTGAGTCTAAGTCCGCTTTAAGCCTCTTGATGTAGATGGGCTGAAGTAGAATTGCAAGATGATCACATTTCCCAATATGTGGCTTGGAGACAGCAGTATAGGCACCTTTAATGTTGCTGTAGCATTTATCCAAAGTCCTATTTCCCCTAGTAGGAAAGTTAACAAATTGATAAAATTTGGGAATAGTTTTTCGGAGGTCGCAGTGATTAAAGTCTCCTAAAATCACCATAGCAGCATCTGGATATGAATTTTCGTGCCTACTAATCATATCGTGCAGTTCTTTAAGTGCATTGTACTCATTAGCCGCAGGATGAATATACACTGTGCTTAATATGACACACTGCAGTTCTCTAGGCAAATAAAATGGCCTACATTTCACAGTAATATACTCCACATTTTCAGAACATGACTGTGATATTACCGTGTTGTCGGTGCTCCAAGATTGTTTGACGAGGATAGCCGTTCCACCCCCGCGAGTTTTACCGCATTCCGTTTCGCTGTGGTCAGCTCTGTAAACATTGTATCCTGCCGGTGTTATGGCTTCATGGGGGGTCCTCTGTCAGAGCCATGTTTCACAGAAACATAAAACAGAACAATCCTTGATGTACCTCTGCGTAGCCATCCGACAAAAAAGATCGTCCATCTTATTTACTAAGGACTGAACATTGGCGAAAAGTATGATCGGAAGAGTTAGCCGGCCTTTGCTAGCCAGTCGGCGGAGTCTACGTACCCCTCCTCCTCGCCTGCCGCGCTTCCGTGTCGGCCTCACGGTGCCAGGAAATCCCTCTGTTGTGGCCTGGCCTGGCATATCCCCAACATGGAGATGTAGCTCCGGGAAGGAGTTGAGAGCATTTGTATCAAAATTGCCTCTGTAATTCAGTTCTCCTAGTTGTAACAGAGTCACTCGATCATACTTAATATGAGCTCTAGCATATCTCACATGAAAGGACAGTAACGACACTACCAATACAAAGTTTACATAAAACTTGACTCGGAGAGCTAGGGAGCGCCATCTCCAACTGGCAGTGGGTCGTGTCCGGGGTGGCAAACAGGTCTACCTGAGTGGTCCCGAAGCGACTCCAGATCAGCTGGACCACCTGGGGGTGGAGTGTCCACTCTCCGGGATGCACCTGCTGACGTGAGAGCTCGTCGGCTGCACAATTGAGCCGGCCCGGGATGTGAGTGGTACGAAGTGACCTCAGATGCTTCTGACTCCACAAGAGGAGATGGCGGGCGAGTTGTGACATGCAACGGGAGCGTAGACCACCCTGTTTGTTGATGTACGCAGCGGCCGCAGTGCTGTCCGTACGGACCAGAACGTGCTTGCCTCTGAGCGGCCCCTTGAGGCAGCTGAGTGCAAGACGAACTGCTAACAACTCCAGGCAATTGATATGCCATTGCAGTTGGGACCCCGTCCACAGACCCGAAACTGCAAGCCCGTTGTAAGTGGCACCCCAGCCGGTGGATGAGGCATCCGTGGAGACAATAGCATGCCTGGACACTTGTTCTGGAGGCACTCCTGCCCGTAGAAATGAAGGGTCCGACCACGGGCTGAAGGTTTGGCGGCACCTCTGAGTCACTTGGACACGGAGGGATCCGCTGTGCCACGCTCATCTCGGGACTCGATCGTGTAGCCAGCGTTGATACGGTCTCATATGAAGCAATCCGAGCGGCGTTACCGCGGCTGCAGATGCCATATGCCCAGGAGCCTCTGAAAATGTTTCAGTGGTACCGCTGTCCTGCATTTGAACGAAATCAAGCAGTTCAACTCCGACTGGACGCGCTCCTCTGTAAGGCGCGCTGTCTGGGCGACCGAGTCCAGCACCATCCCGAGAAAAGAGATCCACTCCGTAGGGCAGAGTTTGCTCTTCTCTCAGTTGACCCGAAGTCCCTGTGCACCATGTCCCTGTGTTCGCACAACTGCCCTCGCGACTGGGCAAGAATCAGCCAGTCGTCGAGGTAGTTGAGGATGCGAACGCCACGCTCTCTCATGGGAGCAATGGCCTCCTCCGCAACCTTCGTAAAGATGCAGAGCAACAGGGCTAGCCCGAAGGGTAAGACTTTGTACTGATATGCTCGTTTGTCAAACGCAAAGCGCAGAAAGGGCCTGTATCGAGGGAGAATCGAGACATGAAAGTACACGCCCTTCAGGTCGATCGCTGCAAACCAATCTTGGGGACGGACACACCTAAAGATGCGTTTCTGCGTGAGCATCTTGAACAGCAGCCTGTGAAGGGACCGGTTCAAGAACCGCAGATCCAAGATCGGCCGTAGCCCGCCGCCTTTCTTGGGTACAATGAAGTACGGGCTGTAGAAGCCGGTCTTTATATCGGCTAGAGGGACCGGCTCTATTGCGTCCTTCGCCAGTAGGAACGCAATCTCCGCCTGGAGCACAGGAGCGTTCTCCTTCGACACGGAGGTGAAGTGAACGCCCCTGAACTTGGGGGGACGCCAGGCGAACTGAATCGCATAGCCGAGTCTGATGGTACGGATGAGCCAGCGAGACGGTCTGGTAAGCGCTAGCCAGGCTCCCAGGGACCGTGCAAGCGGGGCCATCGGCACCACAGACGTACCCGCAGCGGGGCAGCAAGGCGGCATGCAGGGACCCGACTCGGACGGCCTGGTGGCGGCCCGAAGTGTGGTCTGAGTGTGCTGTGCAACACTTACTTGCTTCCGCTGAGGGGGTGTGCGAGTGTGGGAAGGCCTCTGAGGTGCGTCCCCGCAGCCGGCACCCCCTGCTGGCGAACAGAGAGGCGTCTGAGAGCGACAAGGCATGGGAGCGTTGAACACTGACAGGCGCGCTCTCTTGGCACTCAGAGATATTGGAAACTGCTCTTTTATTGAAAATTTGGGTACCACTTGCACTGGGGCCAGTGGCTGAACAGAAACAAAGATTCTCCCCCGGCCCTCTTCCGGGGGAAGGAGTGGTGCTGCAGCCATCTCCTGAAGAGCAGTTTCCTCCATCTCTGGGTGAACCCGTCTCAGGGTCGCTTACGACGGCGCTTGCCACCTGGCTTGGCAGCAGCCTGAGCGGGCTGGACGGCCTTCCTGCGGCCGGCTCCACGCCCATGGCGAGGTGTAGGCTGCTGCTGGGCTGGGGCGGGAGCAGGGGTGGCGGCAGGCGGCCGTCCTCGGCAACGGGCAGGCGGAGGTGCTGTGGCCGGCGGCGGAATGGGAGCAGCAGCTGGCCGCCGGGGCAGGATGTGCTTGATGGCCTCCGTCTGCTTCTGGGCAGCCGAGAACTGTTGGGCGAAGCTCTCGACTGCGTCGCCGAATAACCCGGCAGACGAGATGGGGGAGTCCAGGAACCGGTACTTATCGCTCTCCCTCATGTCGGCCAGGTTAAGCCAGAGATGTCGCTCCTGGACCACTAGGGTGGACATCGCCTGACCAATGGAACGGGCGGTCCGTCGCCGTCCGGAGCTCCCGGAGGAGCTCTGGGTCAGGTCTACCCTCGTGCATGTCCATGAGCGCCTGGGCCTGGTGCACCTGGAGCAAACTCCTGGCGTGCAAAGCGGACGTGGCCTGTCCGCAGGACCTGTAAGCCTTTGCAACTAGGTTGGAAGAGAACTTACAGGCCCAGAACGGGAGACGTGGGTCACCACGCCAGCTGGAGGAGTTCGCCGGACACAGCTGCATCGCGACGGCCCGCTCAACTGGTGGGATTCCCACGTAACCCTTGGCCTGCCCGCCGTCAAGGGTAGTGAGGAGGGAGGAGCCGCTAGGTCTGTTTCTGGCACTGAAAGGCGCCGTCCACGACCTAGTCAGCTCCTCATGCACCGCCGGGGAAAATGGTACCGGAGCGGGACGCTGAGAACCAGCGCGACCCGCCACGAGAAACCAATCATCCAACCTGCAAGGTTCGGGATGTGGTGGAGAGTTCCACTCAAGCCCGACCAAGCAGTCAACTCGGGGTCCGACTCGATCGTTGCCACTCTCCCAGAGGGAGGCAGTACAGCCGAATCTTCATCCTCCGAGGACTGAAACTCCCCCTCCGATGCAGCGATCGACATCTGCTCATCCCCAGGTGCCCCGAAAGTCACCGCTGGGACCAGCGACTTATTCCGGAAGCACCACCGGCTGAGGAGCTTGTGAGGGATCAGGAGCCCGCGGAGGCTCGCTCGGCGGGTTTGCCCTGAACGTAATCCTCAGATCACCCCGGGCATCCATCGAAGTAGGCCTATCCTGCTGGGCAAGGATAGTACTAGATCGAGATATGCGGAGGGGGACTCCACCTTCCCGAAGGTAGGCGAATCTCGATCTAAGCTCCGAGATAGTCATGTTCCCGCAGTAGGAACATGAACTATCCACAAACGCTGCCTCAGCGTGCTGAATGGCCAAACACGTGAGACAGCAGTTGTGACCGTCAACGGGTGAGAGGAAACGACCACATCCAGAAACGCACGGGTGGAATGACATCTTGAAAAAGACACACTGTCACACCCGTGTTGCTCTTTTTGTGAGGAAACGCTCTTAAAGATGCGCTGAAGCACCCAGGGAAAACCACGACAGAATACAGGAGATAGTGCAGCCTGTATCTGTACTCACTGTACGCCCTCACCGAACCGACAGAAATTTGTGGTTTGCTGTGAGAACAGCAGTTTTGTGCAGCTGAGCACGTGGTCCCGCTGATCTGTGCTGTAACGCCGACACTCGCGATCCTCTCTCTCGTCTGTAGTAGACTCTCTCTCTCTCTCTCTTTGCTTATACAGCAGTCGAAACTCCTGTTCGGCTCTGAAGTGAATGACAACTGCGGGTTGCTCTCGCTTCCTGTTTATACCCGCGGGGCGGAGTGCGAGATGCAAATCCTGCACGCCAATGGCCATTGGCCCGTTCTCTAGATCTCGAAGCTGATAGTGGCTCCCTGAAGTGATCCCAATTCGTACGTCGAACATGACTGACTGAAAGGGAACTATGCTCATACAGGCTCCTATATTAAAGAGGTGTCTTGTGACAAAGTAAAAAAAGTTATTGATAATATGAGTAACTCCAGATCTAAGGACATTTATAACATTCATACTGCATTAATTAAGAGATATGAAAGCTGTATGTTGGAGCCAATCACTTATTTAGTAAATCTATTGATACAGACAAAAAGATTTCCAGAGAGTTGGAAAACAGCAATAATTACACCGGTCTATAAATCAGGAGATAAGGATTTTTAGCAAGTAATTATAGGCCGATTGCCATTCTTCCTGTAGTCTCAAAGGTTCTGGAGAAGATCGTTGCTGAGCAATTACAGGAACATTTTAACCAAAGTCTAACCAGTTGCTTTATCCACAGCAGTTTGGATTTAGAGACAAATATTCCACAGAAACAGCTAACTGTTATTTGCTCGAAAAAATAAAAACCTCATTGGATAAAGGAAATGTTGTCGGGACAGTGTTCCTGGTCCTAAAAAAAGCCTTTGACACTGTTAATCATAGTATTCTACTAATTAAATTAAATCAATTTAAAATGTCATCAGAAGCTTTGCAGTGTTTTAGGTCTTACTTGGTCGGGGACAGCAATGTGTTAGGGTCAATGGGGTGAAGTCACCTTTGCATGCCAAAAGCATGGGAGTACTGCAAGGCTCTGTACTTGGCCCATTGTTGTTTACAATGTGCATAAATGACCTACTGAACTGCTGTCCGGGTGTTAGCTGTCAGATGTATGCAGATGACACTGTCGTCCATGTATCCACTGCAACATCTAGCCTGGCAGCTGATCATCTGACACAGGGATTACAGAATATTTCTAAATGGCTCAAATTGTCTCATTTGACACTTAATGTGCAGAAAACAGTTTCTATGTGCTTCGCCCTACGAGATACGCCTGCAAGGGATGTTTTCAATGTGCGGATCAAGAATGAAGTAATCAAATCAATGAATGAAGTCAAGTATCTTGGCATCATTTTGGACAAGAATTTAAAATTTGATAGTCAGGTTAAGTACATCTGCAAGAAGGTTAAACCTGACCTAAGTTGTTCTCGTGTTATTAGAAGGGATTTGTCATGTCAAACTGCAAAATTATACATGCATGCAATGATATTTTCACATTTATCATATTGCATTACATCATGGTCACAAGCCTCCAAAACTAAATTAAAGCCTATTAGTTCTATATACAAACAGACAATAAAAGTTATGGACCAGAAACCAATGAGATGGCATCACTGTAATGTTTTAAAAAAGCTTTGACAGTTTTGTTGATTTTAATCATCAACTCTGTTTTCTGAATTGGTCAGTAGGCGTCAGAGCTCACATAGGGCAAACACAAAAATGTTCTATCTTTCTTTTTTTCTTTTTGTAATTTTATGGTATTTCTGTTTTTCTTTTCCCTTTTACTGTTATTATTATCATTACATTTTTTGTTAGCCTTTTTCCTTTTCTGTATTATAATATTTTTTCCCCTTTATTATCATTTTAGCATTGTTAATATTATTGTTTTTCTTACCCTATTTAAAAAAGCCTAAAACACTAAAGCAAATGCATTTGGTTCGTCCAATGTAATCGTTATGTCCATGTCAAATAAATCTAATAAAAAAATAAATAAAAAGAAAAAATATATAAACTACAGATTTACTGGACCCATAAACAACTGCATGCTTACCCATAAACAACTGAAAGATTAGACACAGCTAAAAAAAAAGAGCCGCACAACAGACAGAAGAGCAACAGACTGGACAGACAAAATAGCAACAGACAGTCGTCGCCCCCCCCCCCCCCCCCCCCCCCCTCCTTTTTCTTCCCTGTAAAAGAATGCTGTAGTTTTATTGATGTATAATCAATTTGTTCTATTTAGACAAAATCATGCCTCTATATAGTGCTTTAAAATTGTGTGTCTGTGTATCTATAGGTTATACTGTATTTATGAAGCATCATAAAGATGCATGAATTTTGTCTTAATAGACTAAATTAATTATGTATCAACTTATACTTATCAAAGGCAAAATAAAAAACAACAACAAAAAAACTAAAGCCTGTAAGCCTGTTCCACCATTGCAAAGATTGTCCTGGTGCTAGCCAATTCAAATGCTGATGTGGAGAGGGTGTTTTCTGTGGTGAACCACTGATGTGTGTTTTATATATATATATATATATATATATATATATATATATATATATATATATATATATATATATATATATATATATATATATATATATACACGGTAATGATGCTGAATGAGCCAAAAAAACATTTGCTTTGTACGCGGCAAAATTTTGGTTGGCCCCACCAAATCTCACTCCAAGTTTTTTTGAAAAGTTGGCAGCCCTGCGCATTGGTTGAGTAAATGATGAGCTCCCACTAAACGAGATAAAAATAAAGTCAGAGAATATTTAGGGATGAGTGAGGGCATAAACAACTGCATGCTACCAAAAATATATTATGTATCATGAAAATCAATAGCTGCATTGTGGTTTGTTTAAATGCAGCAAAGGTATAACAACAAACTTGTCATGAAATGGCAGTCTGATATACTTTTGTACACTCTCCACTATCTGAAAATGTTTCACCGTCATCGACAAGTTAGAAACCATGAAGATGTCTAACTCTCTAGAGTCAAAAGGGTATTCAAAGAATGATTCCTGGCATCTGTACTCCCTACCGACAATATATTCCACTCCCCTATCAACAATAATATTTTCAACCAGCACAACCCTTTTCTTTGTTTTGATGCAGGAATCTCTATTTGTAGTTTTGATAACTGCACCATCCATGGACAACACTTTGAACTCTTTTACTTCTCCCGTGAAAAATTTTATTACTGGTCCTTCAGTATGTTCCGATTTATAATATTTGGATGTCTGCGCATTAAGATTACAGTTGGGGCTGGCTTCATCAATTTCAGACAACCTGCAGATCACTTGGGTCGAAGGATTTCGTGGACCTGTAACCAATTTTTTAAGATGACCCAAGAAATTCTCAAAGATTAAAATAAATACATTTTTACATCTTCACAAAGAAGCACCAAATCATGAATATTGTGGCAAAAAATGATTGTCCATAAAGCTTACCAAAATGTTCAACAAAAGATACGGCCAGATTGTTCATCGTCAAGCAATATTCTGAACTCAGTAATATGTATACGCCAACTGACAAAAGCATGAAATTGTCATACATTTGAGACTTTAACACACCCTTCAGTACAACAGGCCCAGTGTACAGCAGGAACTGACAAAATTCTGATGCTGCGTTCACACCAAACGCGAATAGAGCGTCAAAATCGCGTCTACCGCGTCTAGTTTGACGCGTGAACATTTTGAATCCATTTGCGCATCTGCGGCGAATTGGACGCGCGTAGAATGCGCTCCAGGAGAAATATGTCATAAAAGACCACTCTGCCTCTTTTCATTCTCATTAAAAATATATATTAATCACAGTGTTTCCCCTAGGTTTACAGCTTTGGGGGGGGGGGGGGGGGTGTCTACTAGTGTCGCGGAGCGGGAGTGTTACGGATACGTGGTGTTGCCATAGACAATAAATTAATTAATTTGGTAAATAAATATAAACAACATTTATTTATACATCACACAACTATTTACAACACAACAGAGGTTGGCTTTGCTTGAGTTGTTGCTCTGGATTTTGTTGCTTTTAAGAAAAAAAAACTAATTTTTGTTTAGGTTCGTCACCTTCTCCATTGCATTTTTACATTTTTACCATTAAAGTTACTACACGCAAATCCGTGTTTTTTTGTTGTTGTTGTTTTTTTGGGGGGGAATATATTTCAGGGCTCAATGCTAAGGATTTTTTTCGGGGGTTCAAATTTTTACTTGCCCTGTCAGAATTTTCACTGACCCCACCACAAAAAAACCCAACAAATAAAATAAAATAGGCCTGGTATTGTTTTTGAGCCATATAAGCTTAATAAATAAGGTTATGACTCTAAAAACTAATATCCTAACTCATATATTTTTTTTATATTGTTAAAGACCATCAGTAATAAAATATGAACAAATAATCAAATTATGAGCAAATGCACAAATAAATACAGCAGAACAAACATATACAAATGAAATAAACAGTTATTTTCATGTAGGTCTAAACTAGATTGTCAGGTACAAAAATAGTAATCAAATGTAAAATATCACTGCATAGTCTGCATAAAATGATATGCCACTGCATATAAATACAGATTAACCCTTATTAAAAGTTATTCAGTCAAGAGCAGTGAGTGATTTTTTTTTTGTCTTTTGTTATCTCAATATTTATATAGCCAATGACGATATTTTCCGGCTTTCCATGTGTGTTCACTGTTATACGGTAGGGGGCGCTGTAGCGCATTTTCTGCACGAGAACAGAATCTCCTGATCAAAACAGCCGAAGAAGAAGGAACGTGCGCTATCATAAGCAGATGCATTATGTAAAATAACGCGATCATCACCATTAAACAGCATATAAATCACAACTGCCTAATGTTATTGAATGAAATGTCAACCCAGGACGAGTTATAGGACTGTGAGGCTTTGGGCTGTTGATGGACTCCATCTACAACATCTGTGTTTTGTTCATCGTTCGGACGTAACATTAGTATTTTACAAAAACGTGATTTTTTTCAGCTTTATGCTCAAAATGTTGCTTTTTCATGAAACTTGCAACATTCAAGTGTTGATTAAAAAAATAATATATGAAGCTGGAATAAAACAGTTCTTTCTTTTGATATATTGCATGTTTAGATATTCTGTGGACCATTAAAACTTGTGAAAATGAGCATAAATGCTGGCGGTGACTGGCAAATTTCATGTTTACGTTCATTTAAAAGACCTAACCGACTATGTTTACGATGATACTAAACAAGACAGTCATTTTGATATAATTTTGTGTGAATATTCGCGCGCTGTGAGACGCGTGGCCGTGCGTGTGTGTGTGTGTGTGTGTGTGTGTGTGTTGTTGCCCTTCGCGAGTATCAAAATGAGAGAGACACACTTTCTCGTCTATGAGCGCTTGAATATTTAAATTGCCAAGGCTTAAAAATGCGCAAATGATCAGTTTCCGTGAAGATGCAGCTCTGGGAGTGTCTTTCACGCTGGCACTGAACCATCGGGCAATTCTTATTGTCGACCGTAATGACAAATATTTTTTGTCATTCATTCAGGGGGGGCGGGGGGTCGTTTTGGGAGGGCGGGGCGCCCCCCCTGAACAATGGTAGGGGAAACACTGAATCATTAATAGCCACACAAATGTGGTCCAGGCAACTCCTACATTATCTTCACTGCATGTATATTTAAATATCCTTAAAAAATTAAGTTATGAAACTTCTCTTTACCCTCAGTCAAAACGATCTGGCAGACAACAAATTATAGATTCATGACAGCAAAGATCGGCCGTTAGATCCACACAAGATGCACCACTACAGGACATCAGAGCCAGCAGCAGACGTCAGAAGGACTAGGCGAGGTAAGGCTGCTCTCGTCGGGGTTAATGAGCGCTGAACGCCCGGTGATCGCCTGGATTTCACAACTCCAAAAACACAAGATTATTTTTTTTTTAAATAGGCGTTCTCTTTATAAATAAAGCACAGATTTGAGCTTTAAACAACTACATTCTCACCTGAAAAAGTCTTAAAACTACATTGTGTGACACAATAGTAGTATTTTTAAATTATGCAGGGTTTCTCATCACGTCACTTCACCACGTGACCGCAGCGAGCAGGCTCCTGATTGGTTAACGGAGCGCAAATTGACGCAAAAGTTCACATTTTTCAACTTGGGCGTCAGACACGAATTTGCTTCAAACGCGTGAATGCACAAAAGCACCACTCGCATGTAACATGCGTATCGCGCAAGACGCTCAATTCGTGTCCAATTTGCGTCATTCAATATGTCAATATTGAGGTCAGCCAAAGGTGAGCGTTCATGGTGTTGGTTTACATCTGTATTTTTGTCTAAAGCATTCATCCGTTCTACGCCTTGCACCTAAATCAGGAAATGCCATTCAATGTCCTATACGGACACCAGTTTGGTGACACTTGTCACATCCATGGTATGCACAGTGTGATTTCACTCCTTTGACAAAGGCTCAGGCTGGGGTGTCACATACAACAGAGCAGATGTTCAAAAAGAACCTCTTTCCCTGTAATACAAACCAACTGCTCAGTGACTTTAATTCACTCACCAGATGTTGCAAATACTCTGACAAAGACTTTGGTTTAATGTTTCTCGCTGTACCCCTGCAACATACCAAGAATGGGCCAAAACTGAGTACTACAGAGGTTTTGAACAGAGGTAGACCGTCAAAATTCAGCAAGTGTCTATCTGGGACAACAAACCACACCTTATTCAACGGTCCATGAAATGAGCTTAGTATTCCAAAGTAGTGAAACATTCCACCTGATAAAGTTTCTATGTTGTATGTTGTTTTTGTTTTAAGTAATGTTCGCCCATCTTTTGGCAGAGAGGGATGGTGAACGTGTAAAATGCAGAGCAATGCTGATAACGCAATCAGGGGAATGCTAAACTCAGTGGCCCAGTCAGCAAGAGAATCCTTCAAGTCATCAATAGTGTCACTGCATGCATCACTATGATCCATTTCCTCCTCATCGGACACAAACCTATCCTTTGCAGTAGGTCCATTGCTCCTCTCATTGTAACTCCAATTACCCTCCATCCCAACAGTCTGTCTCAAGTTTTCTTGCCCAAGCACAGTCCTGTAAGAGAGAGAGAGGGGGGGGGGGGGCATATTCAATGTTCAATTTAACATTGAATATGCCTTTTCAACTATTCAAGATTTACCAATCTAGGACACTACTAGGCCAGAGGTTCCCAGTGTTTGTTTGTTTTTTTAAGTAACTAATTTCATTGTTTTTATCAATCAATTTATATCCGCATCTAAATATTTTATATTTAATTATTTTATCCATAATTATTACATTCCCTTTAATTTTATACATTTTTATTCAATTTTATATTTATAAAGTTAATACTTGATCCTGGTTTCAGTTTTGGCCAATTGTTCATTGCATTCCTAGATGTGACCTCTAATCATTACCCAGGTTGAGAACTATTGTTTTAGACAACAAGTAAAATCACGTGATCTATTTAATTCTTTCAGTGTAGTTATTTTAATGGTACAATATAATTATTTTTCTGTCAATCCCATACAAATATGGCACACATGGGAATGAGATGACTAGCAAGACATGAAAGAACTAAGCAGGCCTTTGTGATCACAAATAAACGAAACATGGAGGATGTCGTTTTTATGTGAAACAATGATTAATCCAGATTTGATTCTACATGACTGATGCAAATGCTAACACAATAACAAATAGCTTTCTTATTTTATTACGAATTTCTAGCTAAAACAAAAATATCAGACATGTTCTGATTATCAAAGTCACATATTCGATTTAGATATAATTAAATCTGATTATACAACCATTGAATCACTTTCAACTTTTCAAGTAAATTACTGTTGCTGATTTTGCGGTTTTCGTGATTTTTCCTATCATTTTAACAGCATTACATTGTTCCGCACACCGGATAGGAGGCACCGCGCCTCGGACATCCTGCAGGCCGATCTATCACACCCCGGCCGTGTCAGTCTGTACTCGCGTACGCGTGTACTCACGCCACAGGCTCCAGTTCAGAGTTCTATAGAAGTCTATCGGACTACCCTGCACCAGAGGTGGGTAGAGTAGCCAAAATCTGTACTCAAGTAAAAGTACAAGTACTTACGGAAATATTTACTCAAGTAAAAGTAACAATCGTAATATTTACTTGAGTAAGAGTAAAAAAGTATTCGATGAGAAAACTACTCAAGTAGTTAGTTACTAGTTACTTTCGATCTGATTGATAAGAAGCGAAAACTCTGAATGTTAACTAATGTAAGCTAATGAACTATATATATATATGTGTGTGTGTGTGTTTGTGTGTGTGTGTGTGTGTGTGTGTGTGTGTGTGTGTGTGTGTGTGTGTGTGTGTGTGTGTGTGTGTGTGTGTGTGTGTGTGTGTGTGTGTGTGTGTGTGTGTGTGTGTGTGTGTGATTAATGGTTAAACAGTGTAAATTAATGGTGTGCTGGGCTAACTAGAGCTCTTCTTAAAGGGGTGGTAAAACACATTCTTTTGAAGGCTTGACTGTGTTTGTGGGGTGCACTGTAACATGTGTTCATGCTTCGTTTTAAAAAAAATTGCCTTATTTTTCATATATTTGACCTTTATTCTACACTGCTCTGTCCCTCCTTGTAAAACGGTCTGATGCTTTCCGGGTTGTATGAAGCCAGTCCCTCAAAAATACGCAGTGGGCTCTGATTGGTTAGCTGGCCCAGTGTGTTGTGATTCGCTAAACGCCTAGTGCACGTATGTTGGAAACGTCACGCCCCTTACCGGAGGCTGTGCTTTGGTCAGTGAAACAACGGCGTCAATAAAACCATACCAATCTGAGCCCGAATCAGACCCAGAACATTTGAGTGAAGATGATCGAGCAGAACCTGTTCAGTCCTCAAGAGTAAAGACTGCGGATCTATAGTGATCGCTACTGAATGGCACTTTAACTTTTGTATTTTTAGAACGATTATAGCCAAATATCTGTCGCAAGAACTAACCCAAAACAAACACTAAGCACTGGCTTTAACTAGTAAGTTAGCCAAATCACACACAGAACCATGTTTAGCATGCCTGTAGATAAACAATACATAAAAGCTCTAATCAAAGAATCATTTACACTAATGCCAAGTTCGCTGTTGAGATTTTAACGTTAGTGTTTGTAACGTTAGGAGTTCGTCGGATAACGTTAAGTATGAATGAGCATTTAACAGACTGGTTTGCAGAACAGCGTTGTCATCTGTTTACTTCCTTGCTACAACCTATTACATGAAAACACATCGATGAAATATAAATCAGACTTACAGGTTGTGGCCCGTGAACAGCTTCTGTTTGTAAATCCAGCTTTCAGGTCAAGCCGTTGTGCATATCCTGTATTGAACTCGCGGAGTTTGTGGAAGTTTGTGTTGTCCTCCGTGAAATATGCAGCGCGCGCGTTGTGCATCCACGCACCGGCAGTGTTTTTTTCCAACCTGGTCTCATTGTGAAAATGTACATCTGGCAACGTTTTTGCAAACCGCCAAAATACGTACCAATAAGTACATATCTCTGCAGTTTCAAAGTGAAATGAACACTAGAGGCAGTAAAACAGCAAGCACTTTTTAATCGTTTTTTTTTTTCCATGTAAATTAATACATTTTGGAGTTTGCGTCACTTAATCTGCTCCATATGCTCGGCTTTTTTTATATAATAAGTTTGCTCAGTAGCTCAGCTGGTACAGATTTGTACTTGTAATAATGAAAGCTCAGGTACGAATCCCGTGAAAGACAAGTCATGATAAAAGAGCTCAAAGATGAGTTCACACAAGCTAACAAGACATAGTTACTATTGTATTTTTGTCACATTTGCTTTTGTTAACACTATCGGTTAGGTTTAGGGTTTAGTGTAGGTGTACGTTAAAAAAACAATGTCACAAAACGTAAGATTGACGCTCATATGTACCGGGAAAAAAACGAAGCTTTTGGCGGCACCCAGTGGACATATCACTTTGAAACTGCAGTGATATGTACATATCGGTAGCCAGAGGTACATTTTCGCAATGAGACCAGGCTGTTTTTTTCACGCAGCTGACGTTGTGCAAATCTGGCATTGAAATCGCGAAGACGGTGGATGTTTTCCTCAGATGTGCTGCAGGAGCCCTTCGCGCGCCTGATTCCACGCTGACTCAAACACACGTGCATATAACATGCTGTATGTTAAACGCTCTGCAACGCACCCCCGTCCCTATGAAGGCTGAACAGAGCAAGTACCCCAGACCTGCAATCCGGATGAAAATAACAGCGTTTCCTAGGCATCGCGGCAACAACACTCCAGCCTACTATACCACAACAGCGCCGCGATACAAAATGGCCTCACCCCCCCTTATTTAATATTCTCGGAGGAGGGGTTTATGTAAATATTGAGCCTAGTGATGTCAGCAAGCCCTGGAGGAATGTGTGTAGTCGCCTACTGGCCGTTTGCTGTAGTTCTTAGAAACTGATTTCTTTAAAAGCAAATATCTCCCTTTGCTTTAAACTTTGAACGTTGTAACTTTGCAGATGTTGTTTATGCTCAAGCAGCAACATTACACGCTAGCTAAAGTTAGAATAGTGAAATCGTGGTTTACCACCCCTTTAAAACATACTTTGTTCTTATATTTTTATAAGTATATAGGCTATTCTTTAGGTAGGAATAAAATACAATACCGTTTTTATTTGTATGTATTTTCTACACTTCAGACAGGTGTCTGTCCGGATTTGTGTATAAATGCAAGACGTCACATTAGGCTATTCAATTTGTTTCGTTTTGTGAAGAAAAGGATATGTAAATGTGAAGATGTGAACGTTTGTTTGTGGACGTGTGTTGTTTGGAGGATTCAAACGATTTGCCATTGCTTGCACAAGAGCGCATATGAGGAAAACACTCGGACATTGTGTGAAATAGTATTATAATAAGGGAAAATTTCTCATAGTTACCAAATGACCGTTAATAGTGTTTGTTCAAATATAGGAATCATTGTGACACTTACCGCTACATGTTGTTTTCAGGGTGGAATTCTTGTATGCTGAGAGATATCAGTTCGTTTTGGTGCACACAACATGCATCGCATTATGAAACTATTCTTTTTGACATCTTGGAGTGAAAACATAGACTGAACTTGAGGCCACGGGCGATCTGCCTCCCGTAGCTCACACACATCTTCCTCCGACTAAACGCACGCTAATTATAAGTGGGTGATGGTCTAACACTCGTATGCATTGGTGGAACTTGTGTTAGGCTGGGTTCCATATGTAGTGACCCCCACGGCGGTCCCATATGTGTATTCTTCCACGGTACAGCTCCCTACGGCGAGCTTGTGTCTTTCCCTCGGTAGAGTCTCCTCTGCCGTCCCAGTACGGTGTTGTTCCCCCGCCTGCAACAGGCCGGGGCCACCCCTGGGACTTCTGTATGTTGCGCTGCCCAAGGCCAGTCCATACATGCGCTTCCCAGCGTTATCCAATAGTCTGCTGAGTGGGTCTGAGTGGGTCTTGCGGAACAGCAGTGTGACTCTCCCGGCTTGAGTTTTCCCGCACGGAACAGACGGGGTCTGAGGGGCTCTTCACTGGGCGCTGGAAGTGGTAGTAACTGTGGCGTTTTCCAAAGGGATCCCAATTCGTCGGTGACATCCGACGTATGTCAAACGTGACCAACTGAAAGGGAACGTCTCGGTTACGTATGGTAACCCTCGTTCCCGTCGCCACAGTTGCTGTACCATCACTGCATGGCCGAGTCACTAGTTCGGCTCCTCAGTGAAAAACAATAGTGCGCTGCTCTCGCTTCCTGTTTATACCCGCAGTGCGTGGCGGAGCGCTAGATGCAAATCTCACACGCCAATGGCCCATTGGCCTGTTCTCTATATCTCGAAGCTGATAGGGGCTCCCTGAAGTGATCCCAATTCGTCGGTGACGTCCGACGTACGTCTCCGTTCCCTCCTTCAGGGAACGAGGGTTACCATACGTAACCGAGGCGTTTTCTCCAAAGGTGAGATCCTCGAGCAGCTGAAAGACGTTTCTTTGCAAACACTGAGGGAAACCTTATGCTGTGGAGTTACTGATGCTATGAGCTCTCACTGCACCTGTCACTCATATCTTTTATTTTATAATTACATGGTTGTATCTTTAACATTCATAATGATAAAAAACAACACCGTAACACTTTATAATAACTACACGATATGAAGCATTAGTTAAGCATTAGTAAATAGTTAATTCATCATTTATAAAGCATTGATAGACATTAATAGGCAGTTTATAAATACAGCTATAAACGCTTTATTCTTGATTTATAAGCACATCTATAATGTGTTTAATAATTGTATTTTCATACTTTATAAATTATCAATTTATAATTTCTAAATGAAGAATTACATTATTTATTTAGTAGTTCTCAGTGGTTCATATGATCATTTAGAAAGTGTAAGTAAAGGATTAATAAACTATCTAAATGTACATTTATACATCTTATTATTTTGACATATAATAATAGTTACTCAGTGTGTTAATAAATGCTTTATTAACATGTATTCCTACTGTAATTCATGATTAATTAAGGTAGTTATAAAACATTTAGTAGTTGTCAGTAACTCTTTCTGTGAGCTCATCTAAAGTGAGGACTATTTATGCCTCGTAAAGCTTTTACAAAGGAGATTTAAAAGCTCGGTTTTGATTGTTGTTTTGTTCTAGCTTGTTCTTCAATGTGTATTTGCTTTGTATTCGCTTATGGTATATTTGTTTTGCTTGTTTTTTTTTTCATTTATAGTACATTATACATATTCTTTTGTTTTGTTCAAATTTGTTCTATAATTTGTATTTGCTCTGTGTTTTTTACTAAATTGTCTTTCAGTGTTTTTGTTTTATCGCCTGGTTTTGCTTTGTTTAAAGTTGCTGTTTAGTCAGCATTTACTTTATTTAGTATTTAATTGATTTATCTGTTTCTAGGTTTATGTGCTATTTGGTATATATGTGTTGTTTTGGTATTTGTATATTTATGTGAAAGTGGTGTAACTATCCACCTCCATTTTTGGTGATTGAGTCTGAAACTTCTAGCAGGTCTTTTGTTTCCCTTTTGGTTAAATTTATTAACTAAATGCTTTTCACTTGGTCTTTTAATTTCATTTAGGTTAAGCTTTAGTATCATAATTTACTATTTTGCTTGTTTATTTGGAAACAGCTTGGGTTGATTTTGTCTTTTGTTGCAGGACCCAAGGCTTCAGGGCAGGCCGCTAGTAGGCCCTTGTGTGCAGTGGTGTGTGTGTGATTATTGACCTTACTGGTGTGTGTGTGTGTGTGTGGTGAGACCTGTGCACAAGGTGGGAAGATTGTGATATAGTAGCCTGGTGCTCATTAAACTAGCTTTCCTGCCGTTGGTAAGCCTCTGTCTCTGTTTCACATTTTCTAGTGTCTTCCATGTTTGTCTATTCTAACCCGGTCCTATAGTATTTGAATGCTTTTATGATTACTGCTTGAATATTGTATGAATAAAACTTTTGTATTTTTGGTATCCATGTCTCAGGCCCTCTTCTTTTTGAAACAATACAATCCTTTTTGTATAACTCATAAGTATTAATATTTCCCTGGTCATCACGGTGGCATAGTCAGCTATATTTTAGAGTTTCTTTTTTACAATTCTTTCCTGCCACATTCAGTTTTATAAATGTTAAATACAGAAATGTTTATAAGATATAAACCTGCTCGGGGGGCATCAGATATAATAACTTTCTCACTGGCAACTATTGTATAAATCAAACGTGTGATAGCAAAGATTTGCAGTTTTGCACATGTGACGTCACTCAAACACAGAAGCAGGAAACAGGAAACTCTTCAGTTCAGAGAAAGAGAAACTGAAGTGAAGTGGAGCTGTTGTGTGTTTGTGTCTCTGTATTTAAGCTGTAAAATGGCAGAAGCCAGAATTTCTCAGGATGAGTTCCTGTGTTCAGTGTGTCTGGATCTCCTGAAGGATCCAGTGGTCATTCCCTGTGGACACAGTTACTGTAAGAGCTGTATTACAGAGTGCTGGGATCAGGAGGATCAGATGAGCGGCTGCACATGCCCTCAGTGCAAACAGACCTTCAGTCCAAGACCTGCTTTAGCTGAAAACACCCTTCTGACTGATGTGGTGGACAAACTGAAGAAGAGAAAACTTTCTGATGACTGTTACGCTGGAGCTGGAGATGTGCAGTGTGACGCCTGTACTGAAAGAAAACATAAAGCCGTCAAGTCCTGTCTGGGGTGTCTGGAGTCTTATTGTCAGAATCATCTTGAAGAACATGAGAGTTTGTTTAAAAGAAAGAGACACAATCTGACCGATGCCACTGGACGACTGCAGGAGATGATCTGCCAAACACATGATAAACCCCTTGAGGTTTTTTGCCGCACCGATCAGACGTGTATATGTGTGCTGTGTACGATGGACGAACATAAAAACCACAACACTGTATCAGCTGCAGCAGAGAAACAGGTATGAACTTTAAACTAGACACTGATGAAATAATGCTGACACTGTTTATATATCTCACGTCGCACCTTTGACCATGGGTATCCTCAGAGGATCGATATGACCTATGACCAGTGCATATTTGAAATAGCGATGTTGGCTTACGATCCTCTATATCCTCCAGGGGGATCAAATTGATGAAATATTGTTTTAGAAGATTTTTAACTCTGATTTTGGGTTCTATCTGCAGGCCACGTGTTGGATTTAGCATTCCATCACAGAGGCATTTTATGTGTGCTCTCCCCTCATCTCTATGAGCAAGTGATAAAATACGTTTCTAATGATGAGATTAACGACATTTTAACAGACCATATCATAAGGGTGAATCACAATATTTTAGCTAGATGAATATATCAAAATATCTTAATTTTTTCAGAGGGTCACAGCAGCCGTTGTGAGTGGATGCCAGCATTCAGACTGAGCAGTCGTACACACTTTCCCATTTAGGGGAAAGGTTTTATGGGGGCTTTCCATAGGCATAACAATTTTTGTACTGTAACTTTATATTCTATGCTGAACACCTAAACACAGTCAGAAGAGATGGAAGCCCTGCACATGTTATTTGATCCCCTCATTTCAGTGGGTGAAGGCTTCTTAGTCAATAACACAAATACACAATAACAAGTCCTTAGTTGGTGTTATCTGCAGCTGTCAAACCTTCAGTGAAAACACAAAACTTTCCGAGAACTTGTTCAAGGCTACAGACAACGAACACACTAGTTTTATAGAGAAAAGTATCAAAGGTTATCAAACCAAAACCTGTTTACTAAAGAAAACTAGAATTCCGCTTTTAACAAAAACATCTCATATGAGTTTAACATAATTAAAAACACCGTAACTTCCCATTACAGGGATAAATGTTGTGGTATTACTATCTTTTTGGCCACATTTTGTCCACACAACATAAGGGAATACCTGAACCACACACACACACACACACACACACACACACACGCACGCACACACACACACACACACACACACACACACACACACACACACACACACACACACACACACACACACACAGGTGATTAAAGGAATATAAATAAAAAATATAAAACAATGAATAATAATAAATATGTTACTAAAATTTATTTAAACATGTATCATGCTTCAGATGCTCACAGAGACAGAAGTTATACTGTATGTAATATGTAAAGTAAGTCTGCTAACACCTTTCCAGAGTGAATGTTTGATAGAGTCAAAAAATAATTTCAAACCATAATCTAAAAAGTCTAAATTGCAACTTTTAAAATGAAAAGATTGTCTAAATTAAATCTTTAAAGTTTTATTACATCTTCTATTTTTCTTCCTAGAAGACTACTGTAAAATCGGATGCCCAATGGTAGAAATTATATAGTTTAAACTTAACATTAAAGTATTTTATTTAAATATTTATTATTACTATATTTATATTAAACAGCGTCTGTTCAAAACTTTAAAGTGCTAAGTCATCTTTGATCAAAAGATTCAAGCACCATTTTTGTCCATGTGACATGAAACATATTGACAAAATCTGTAAACTAGAAATATTTTGTTTTAAAAAGATTTAAAATGTGAAGGTGTCTGACGCCGCACAGATACAACTCGCACATCGATTGTAAAACGAGGACTGCTCTTATTTAGTTTAAGTTATTTCTTAAATTAAATTATATATAGGGAAGGCGGGGATATTATTGTGGAAAATCTGTCCAAGACAGGGTTTAAAATACAATTGAAATCTTCCCCTACAATAAAATATTTGCTGTTCATTCCTGAGAATGTTGAAAAAATCTGGTGGGTGGGCTGGAAGGCAATAGACATACATCAAGAAGATTTTGTATCCTCAATACAAAAATATCAATATTCAAGATTCAAGATTCAAGATTCAAGAGTTTTATTTGTCACATACACAGTTATATACACAATATACAACTGGCAGTGAAATGTAAACAGGTCCGCTCCATGGACAGTGCAAATAACAGTTACAAGAAATTAAAATAGAAATAGAATAAAATTAGAATAAAAAGTATTAACATAAGTAGAATTATAAATAAATCAAGTAAAAGATAAAAATAGGAAATAAGATAAAAATAAAAATATAAAAATTAAAATATAAAAATATAAAAAAATAAGTGGATATGATAAGTGAGATAAACTGTAGACTTAGAAATAAGTGGTTAACATAAATATATATATATGTATATATAAAGAAGTATAATGTGCAAGGTTTATTACAGGTTGTTACGCAGTAACAATAGGAAGGTAAAGTGCAGTGCAATGGCAGTATGTGGATGTTAATGTTTAAACTGGATGTTTATGTGTGTGCGGGGGTGAAGTGAAGTCACGTGACTGAGTTCAGGAGTCTGATGGCCTGGGGGAAGAAACTCCTCCTGAGTCTTTCAGTCTTTGGCATCAGGCTACGGAAGCGCTTACCAGATGGCAGCAGGGTGAAGTGAGAGTTTGCAGGGTGATTAATGTCTCTGATGATTTTAGTAGCTCTACCTCTGCAGCGTTTGGTGTAGATGTCCTGCAGAGACGGGAGAGCTGAGCCTGAGATGCGCTCGGATAAGCGCACCACTCTTTGCAGGGCTTTGCAGTCGTGACTGGTGCTGTTCCCGTACCACGCTGTGATGCACTGAGTCAGGACACTTTCTATCGCCCCTCGATAGAAAGTTTTCAGGATGGCTGGTGAAACCCTGAATTTCCTCAGCTGGCGCAGGTGGTACAGTCTTTGCCAGGCTTATTTTAATATTGCTACACCCCTACTCTTAGATGAAAAAGAGGAGGAAAACACCTGCCCAAAGCCTCCTTGCTGTAGTTTCATATGTTCTATATTGTCTTTTTCCATCTTATGGGGTTATGGAACCCTCGGACATTCCATGTATACATTTTCAGACAATTACTTATCATAATATGAATTCAATTCAATTCAATTCAATTCAAATTTATTTGTATAGCGCTTTTCACGATACATATCGTTTCAAAGCAGCTTCACAGAAAATGCATGCGTCTACATTACAATTTAAATTGATTTGTACATGTTATGCATTTCAGAAATGCACATATACAAAGCACACAGATTAGCTAACTGTCTATTATTAATCAATATAATAACTATGGCACAGAAATAAGTGAAATAAGAATACATGTTGTTAGTGAATAGGGTATATGGAGATGAGCATGAGTGCGTGTTGATGCAGAGCTGCGTCATCTGAAGTCCTCGCAGGAGTTGAGTCGTCTCTTCGCAGGTGTTCGTCATCTGAAGTCCAAGGGCGTAGGTTTGGTCTCAGCTTTGGTGGGGACATCCCGCGAGGTTTGCCCAGATTATATAGTCTATTATTTATGTTACTGAGTATGGAAATGCACCAGTTTAGGAATAAATACGCCTATGAATTTATGAGGCTCTAAATTATATTTGTATTTCTTTATTAATGCTTAACTGTACTTGGAATTCTTTTTGTAAGATACTAGTGCCTTAATGGTGATTTCCTATGTTATTTCAGACTGTTGGCAATACAGAATATCACAAAACAGAAGTGAATTAATCTACTTCATCTCATTATACTGTATCCTGACTGATACACCATCCTGTATACTGTCCCTAAATAACTAGTATAACTGTATAATAATAAAAAATGCACTCTCTCTCCAAAAAAAAGAGACTGTGTGTAATGCTGAACAACCACATTTTTTATTAACAAATTATTATGTACAGTAGTATTTACACTAACAAAAAATAGTGTCACAATGAAGTACTCCAAAAAAATTAACCAAAAAAACAAAGCAAAAACATCTTTATTCTACTATTCGCACTCAAAATTAGAACTCCATTATGGCTACTTTCCACATTTTACTGCATTTTCTTGATTCCTTCCTTTTATCTAAACTTGCCAAACAGATGCCTACGTCTGTCATTTACAGATACAAACTGTTGGCCTACATCTTTAAGGTCCACTTTGTCAAGGGCCTCTTGATGCACATGGCATACAGTTACATTATTAAGACGCTGCTGAAACAAGTAGATCGTAACCAAGTTTTCTGTCTCGTCAGTGCACTGAAGCTTCGTTCAGCTTCAGCTGAGGCCACAGGGACAACCAACAACAACCTAACAAGCTTCTCAACCTCATCAAATAAGCCTCTCACCTCACTTGGCATTGCTTTGAGAATGCATGCAGCTTCATCATTTGATGTGATCCTATGCTTTGAAAGAAACATTGGTAGCTGAACCTTCAAAATGTCCCTGTTTATTTCTGGATACTGTACAATCACATCATCCATCTGCCCAGTTAGGAGAACATTCTCGATCTGTTTCAGTTTCTGTAAGTCTGGTTGGTTAAACCGTTCCTTGAATTGAATGCTCAAACTGTCCAACACCTTGAAAAATTCTATTCTATAGTATTCCTCTGGTGTTTTTGGCTTATGCTGACTAGCACCGCCAGTGAATCTTCTCGGGGGATTTCTTTGATGAGGGAGTTGAATAGGTTCAATTCCCAGGGAGTCTACCATTACCACTGCCTTCTCAAACACTTCTGCAAACTTTTCTTCACTCCTTTTTTCTTGAAGAGTTAAACAAACATAGTCAACAGCAGCTTGCATGCCTTTAATTGTTTGGGACTGCTTTTGCAATGATTTGTTTAAGCACTCAAGCTCTCCCAACACCTCTGATGCTAGCAGCAGTCCAAGTACAGTCTTACCCTTCTGGAAGCGATCTAGGAGACCATTGGCTCTAGTGCCAGTTTCAGAACCAATTGAGGCCATTTCCTCCAAACTACACAACACAGCCTCGTACTGGCTAAGAACTGTATCAACAGCTTGACCACGCACTGTCCACCCAGTTGGACACAGAGGTTTAACTGTTTTGGTAGGCCCCTCAGATGTTAGATGGCTAGCCAATACCCCTTTGAATTTCCCTGATTGGTTGCTCAGAGTTCCAAGTTCATGGACCCACTGCAATGTGTCACGTAGTAAGGTAGAGGCACTGCAAGCACTCTGTGTTATAAGATTCACACAATGTGCACAACAACGCACATACAAAGCCAATGGCTGTTCTCTCTTCAACACTGCCTGTGCCCCTGAGAACTTCCCTGACATATTGGCTGCTCCATCGTATGTCTGACCTCGCAAGCCAGAGATTGGAATATTCAATCTCAGGAGCACATCAATAGCTAGGTTAGCCATCTGATCACCAGTTGTCCCTAGTGCCTCATACAATCCCACAAAGACTTCCTGCGGCACAAGATCATGATCCACATATCTGAGACATATGGAAACCTGCTCTTTCCCCTGTCAGTGATGCGCGGGTCAATGTATAAACAACCCGCACCCGACCGACGTTTTCAACTAACCCGCCCGCAACTCGGACCGCAAAAAAAAAGAAGAAAATATTGTACCTGACCCGCTTCCTGACCCGCATTTTATAAAAGTAGTAAATGCTCATCGTAGCTCATTGGGCCATTGAGAAAATGTTTCAGGCCCTGACGTGGTGTGCTCAGAGGTGCAGCGGCGAGAGCAGGCAGTTCTTGAGGCGGCCCATCATTTTCCATTTCAGCTCCAGATGCATATTATTGATGAACGCGATGTTTGTTTCGACCCGGCTTGAAGAATTCATCAGCCCACATTTGGAAAACATTTGGAAAAGTGTGAAAGCCCTTAGGAGCGCAAACTGTTATTTTTCTAAAGCTGTATGATATAGCCTAGTGTTATGTAATACAGGCTTGATTTATTCATTTATTTCGTTTAATTTTCTTAACAATTAAGATGCTGCATGTGTTTATCCAGTCTAATCGAAGTGTGCGTCTCTCCCCCGACTTTCCCAACAAAAATCCCGCCCCCTCTCAGAAAATACATAAAACTGACTTTAAATGCGTTTAAAAGTAGCCTATTAAAATGGTACAATGGCATTGCTCAGTTCAACGTTTTGGGAAATCGGGCATTTTGTCCCGCGTCAGCATTTATTCAAAAGTTAATAACGCTCAACATTCAAAAGGTAAATAAGGATTTATTGACGATCCGACCGACCGTGACCCGAATATCATTAAAAATATTTTTGGATGACTCGTAACCGCGGGTAACCGCGGGTGGCCGCGGGCACCCGCTCATTTTGGATCAACCCGCGCATCACTGTCCCCTGTATATCCTGAGTACCATCCATTATGATGGAAAACTGAAGCACAGACAAGGACCTGATTGTTGAGGCAATTTCCCTCACAATTGTGTTGGCAAATAAAGCTAAGTACTCATTTTGGCACTGTGGACTGATATAATCATGGCAACGTTTGAACCAAGAGGATAGAATAGGGTCCTTGGTTGCAAAGAATTTCACAAGATGGTAAAAATTACCCTCATTAACCTCATGTCCTCGAAAGGCAACTCCTTGCCTTGCTAGATATCTCAAAGAGCCCATGATTTGCTCGAGACAGTACCTCACCTCCTCCTGTGATCTAGCCATTGAACTGGATATTTGTGTGTGCACTGGATTTTGCTCCACTGCATTGACAGTAATGGCGTGATGGTGGGCTTTGCTTCCCTTGTGGCGATTAAAGCCTTCTACGGCATGTTTCCAATTGTTAAACCCATTAGAGCAAAAGGCAGAGTCATTTCTTTTCTCTAGAGTGGTCTTTTTGATGGTGTATGCTTTGACACACTCAAAACAAAGAACTTTCTGCAATGTAGGACTATAATGCAGCCATGGATATTGACTAAACCACTTTGCCTGAAACCGTAACTTCTTGTTTTGAAGTTTCTGTACTTTTATAAATTTTGGATCAGGCTGGTACGGCGCACTTCCCATGTCCAGGACACTGGTACACTGACTTGCTTGAGGATCACTGTTGCTCTTACTGACTGTCTACTGAAGTGCAAACAAAACTTACCCTGGTCTTTATCCACAATGATATCCTTTTATACTAAGTACCAATTCATTTCACTTTCACATAATAAAACAGGTAGACTATATTTATATTTAATAATTTGCTACTAATCAATAGTAGTAGAGGAGCGTGGGGCACAACCTAAAGCGGGTTAGTTGTAACACATGGTTTAACACTTTCCACACGTAAGGATGACCAAACTTTGTGTATTTACTAGTCACCATATCAACTTTATTTAGAGGAAAATATTGCGCCAAAATTAAAAAAATCTTTGGAAGATATCATTGAACATTTATTTAACCATCGCAAAAGTAAATTACTTAAGTTTATTTTTAATCTCAGTTTTTTGTGTTAATTTAAAATAAGAAAAAACTGATATAATTTTAATCTTATATCTGTTATTTACCAGTTGATATAGTTCTTTAATGCTGATCTAACAGCAGAAGACACGAGCCGGGGTTTAAATCCCAGTTGTGCAGGCGGGGCATGTTGTCACACTGAGCCCCTATTAGAAATAGAATCTGCACTACCGCTGCTAGTTTGTTTGGCTAGTTATTTTGCCTACTTACACTCTGCTTAATGAAAAAGCTTTGTATGTCCCCTTTCTTCTTCTTGGGTGGCATAGCTGATGTACAAAGCACAAAAAGGCAAACATGTACATGCTGAAGGGCAAAGGGCATAAATGTTTTACTCTGGCCTTTTATAGGGTATGCAGACAGCCCTGGTAACTTACCGCTGTCTTCGATAGACACACCCGCTCGCTTGTCTGCCAGTGTAAGCTTTTGACACTCCCGTGAGTGTAGATACATGCACACCAACCACCCCCACCCCCTCCCTCTCCCTCCCCATGTGTTTTCAGCCAATCAAATGGCGGCGTTTCTTGTACTGTCTTCCTGGCCGTCGGAATCAATCCATAACAGCCCAAAGAAGTTCGCGAAAATATTGGTGGGGACAATTTTGTAATCTTAAAATATTGATTGGGACTAGTACCTAGCGTCCCCCCCCCCTAAACCTACGCCCATGCTGAAGTCTTTATTAGAAGCTGGATCCAGACTGGAGCTGACGGACTCTCTAGTTACCTCGGGATGGCCGTCCCGAGATAAAACAGAACAGAAAAATAATTAGCGTAGCTGCTGTTCAAGGCATTAAGCAAAGACGATCATGTGCATTGATATAACTATAGAGTACAAGGTTAGGAGAAGCATCATGTGAATGCCTGGCTAAAGAGGTGCGTCTTTAATCTAGATTTAAACTGGAGGAGTGAGTCTGAGCCCCGAACATTATTAGGAAGGCAATTCCATAGTTTAGGTGCCAAATATTAAAACGTTCTTCCTCCTTTAGTTGACTTAGATATCCTCTGTATGACCAGAAGCCCAGAGTTTAGTGATCTTAAAGATCGTGATGGGTTATAAGGCGATAGAAGATCAGTTAAATACACAGGAGCTAAACCATTTAGGGCCTTATAGGTCAGTAGCAATACTTTATAATTGATACGAAACGTAACAGGTAACCAGTGTAGAGATGTTAGAACTGGTGTTATGAGATCATATTTTCTTGACCTAGTAAGAACTCTAGCAGCTCATTTTGGACTAATTGTAGCTTGTTTATTGAGGAGGCAGGACAGCCAGCTTGTAGTGCATTACAGTAATCTAGAGTAGAGGTCATAAATGCATCAACTAACTTTTCTGCATCAGAGACCGATAGCATGTTTCGTAGCTTAGCGATGTTTCTGAGGTGGAAGAAGGCTGTTTTTGTAGTATTTGAAATATGATTTTCAAAAGACAAGTTGCTGTCTAATATAAGTCAAGTCAAGTCAAGTCAACTTTATTTATATAGCGCTTTTAAAAATACAGATTGTTTCAAAGCAGCTTTACAGTGTTAAACAGGAAAATAATGCAGCATAATTTTATTCAGACGTCTAGCCATTCTGGAGAAAAAAATTTCATCAGTTCATTTCAATTATCACACAGTGACAGTGTGGGCTTTATATCAGTAATTTGAGCAGTAATTTAGTTTATATGGTTAATTTAGTTTAATAATTCGATTTATTTCGATATTTAGTTGAAAAATGTAGTGTCCCCAACTGAGCACGCCAAGCCAGAGGCAACAGTGGCAAGAAAACCAAAACCCCATCAGGTGACCTAATGGAGAAAAATAAACCTTGGGAGAAACCAGGCTCAGTCGGGGTGCCAGTTCTCCTCTGGCCAATTAACAAACAGCGTATGATTATTATTCTGGAAACTTTACAGGTCAGAGGTCATTATAGATCGGAATATTCAAAGGATCGGAGGCAACACGCCGGAGACGGGTTTATTGAGGATGACATATCGATTTAAGTATTATTAAATTGCAATATTCGAACAATCGGAGTCATCACGCCAGAGACGGGTTTATTGAGGATGCCGTGTCAACGATGCAATTTCAGGGGAGTCTAATTGACACGGTCTCTGCAGACACTTCAGGGTCCTGCGTTGGTCATGTCTGGGCGCAGGTCCACCATCTGATCTGGATATGGCCTGGATCCGGCTGACTTCAGTAAACCTCGGGATAAAACAGAGAGACTATCATTAGCGTAGATGCCATTCTTCCGATGATGTAACGAGTACATCAGGTGTTATGGGAAGTGTTCCCGGTTCCGGCTGACCTAGTTAATGCAGCCTAACAATCATTTCATTGAAAAAGTGTTTTATGTGTATGCCACAGTAAAGAGATGTGTTTTTAGTCTAGATTTAAACTGACAGAGTGTGTCTGCTTCCCGAACAATGTTAGGAAGACTGTTCCAGAGTTTAGGTGCTAAATAGGAAAAGGATCGACCGCCTGCAGTTGATTTGGATATTCTCGGTATTATCAACTGGCCAGAATTTTGAGACCGCAGTAGACGTGATGGGGTATAATGTGTTAAGAGCTCGCTCAAGTATTGGGGAGCTAGACCATTTAGTGCTTTGTAAGTAATAAGCAAGATTTTAAAATGTATGCAATGTTTAATAGGCAGCCAGTGCAATGTTGACAGAACTGGGCTAATATGGTCGTACTTCCTGGTTCTAGTAAGAACTCGAGCTGCTGCGTTTTGGACCAGCTGGAAATTATTTATTAAGCGAGCAGGGCAACCACCCAGTAGAGCATTACAATAATCTAGCCTTGAGGTCATGAACGCATGAACTAACTGTTCAGCATTTTGCATTGAGGGCATGTGCCGTAATTTAGATATATTTTTAAGATGGTAGAATGCAGTTTTACAGATGCTAGAAACGTGGCTTTCAAACGAAAGATTGGTATCAAAGAGCACACCCAGGTTCCTCACTGACGACGAGGACTTGACAGAACAGCCATCAAGTGTTAGACAGTATTCTAGGTTTTACTACTTGTGGAGCTTTTTTGTTCAATAATTAAAAATAAAAAAAATTCTGAATTGAGTTGCAGGAAATTACTGGTCATCCAATGTTTTATATCAGCTATGCATTCTGTTAATCTTGTGAATTGGTACGTTTCTTCAGGGCGTGAAGAAATATAGAGCTGAGTATCGTCAGCATAACAATGAAAACTAACGCCATGCTTCCTAATGATATCTCCCAGTGGTAGTATGTACAGGGTGAAGAACAGCAGTCCTAGCACTGAGCCCTGCGGTACTCCATACTGAACTTGCGATCGGTGTGACATCTCTTCATTTACTGCTACAAACTGATAACGGTCGCATAGGTATGATTTAAACCATGATAAAGCAATTCCACTAATACCTACATCATTTTCGAGTCTATTCAAAAGAATGTTGTGGTCGATAGTATCAAATGCAGCGCTAAGATCGAGTAACACTAATAGAGAGATACAGCCACGATCGGATGATAATTGTAAGTCATTTGTAACTCTGATGAGAGCAGTCTCAGTGCTATGATACGGTCTAAATCCTGACTGGAAATCCTCACAGATACCATTTCTTTCTAAAAAGGAACATAATTGTGAAGACACTGCCTTTTCAAGTATTTTTGACAGAAAGGGTAGATTTGAGATTGGTCTATAATTGACTAATTCCGTAGGATCAAGTTGCGTTTTTTTAATAAGTGGTTTACTAATAGCCAACTTAAAAGTTTTCGGTGCATATCCTAATGACAAATATGAATTAACCCTCTGGAGTTTGAGCTCTTTTGGGGCCCTTTAGAAGTTTTGACATGCTCTGACATTTGTGTTTTTTTCAGTTGCTTATAAACAACTGAATGGCAAAAGTGTAATTACACTGTATTCAGCACAAACTGGGCTACCAGAATATGTGAGAAACATGTATGTACATGCTTGTATTTTTGAGAGAAAAATGTTTATGCACGGATTTTGAAAAAAAAAAAAAAATTAAATTAAGGCCTCAAAACAAACAATAGATATGTGTTCACAATACTTTTGACTCCATCTTGTATTTCCATAGAGTTTTTTCTTTAAACTGATGTGAGAATCATTGAGCCTACTCATTCACATAAAACAATACACTGATTTATAATTTGTAAGACAGTTTCTCTTCTAAAAGCCAATATGCGAGGAGGCGTGATATCTAATGAATAATGATGAGATAGCACCTGAGATAACAAAGGACTCGCATTAATGAGCTGCATAATGAATGAGCTGCAGGTAAGTCTGTGACAGAGAGCAACAGGGCAAAGGAAATATATATTTTTTGTAGTTTATTACAGCCTTTCTCAAACTTTTTTCAGTCAGGGCACCTTTCAAAAGTGCATAAAATTTCAAGGCACCCCAGTTTAAAATATAATTTAAAAACACTGCATAACCCAAATTTAAATGCAAATGTCCTGTTTATTTAGACAGGACAGTAATGAACAGAGCATAATACGAACTGTAAATAACAATAATAATAACAACTTTATAGCAACTTTATAGCACCTTTAAAAACACAGGTTTGCAAAGTAATTATATATATATATATATTTATCTAAAATCAATTTACAATTTTATTAATCCGCTCATGTTTAACCCTTTCACACGTAAATTTAAAACATTCTGGCTGACCCTCCAGCGTGAGTTTTTCAAAGCGACCGTTATTAATGTGTCACTTTATGGTTTCCATGGTGACGCGTCATTGCTTGTCACGTGACACACCGCAGCAACAACAGAGCTGAATGAATGATGATCTGCTTTTATGTAATTTTTCCTTTTTTATTCAAAATATTCACAAATTTGTTAGATATGGCCTGAAATATCTGATATTCCGATTGTCAAATATATACAAGTGGAAGTGTTTTGTCATTTAAACACCTTTAAAACGATCGCGTTAGTTGAGATGTATGCACGATGGGCGCCGCCATCGCCGCCGCAGGCGCAGTTCAGAAAATCGGATCTGTTGGATTTACAAGACGTGAATTCATCCACTTCTCCCAAAATACATAAAAGTAAGTGGCAGGTGAACTGGGAGAAGAATAGAGTAAACTTTAAAGTTACTTACACAATGTGTATCTGATATGAATAAAACTAATTATAATGGAAAGGATTATCATTGCCTCTTCATTTTTCATCATTGTGTATTTTACAAACTCTAAATGTATAGTTTTTTTAGTACGTATATGTATGAAACCTAAAATAAACATTATGTGGCTGAAAACACTGAAAAGTTGTGATATATGACAAGTCTGAGCGCGCCTGTCTCTGGCTCAGTGCAAGCCAACGCGAAAGCACATTTGAATGAACGTGATGCACTGACCGTTCTAATCACGTGTGAATGTGTGATAGTACGTGCGAAAGGGTTAAAAAGAAGAATGTATTTATGTAAATTCAAATATATTTTATATATGAAATTTCAGATTTTTTTTTTTTTTTAGCCTACGTAATTTTTTGGCGGCACCCCTGACACAGTCAGGGGGCACCCCAGTGTGCCGCGGCACCCACTTTGAGAAAGGCTGGTTTATTATATTTGGAATGTAATCAACAAAGGCCTATTATATTTTAAATGATCAGAAGATTTGACTACACTGCAAAAAATGCTCTTCTTATTTGGTATTTTTTTCTTGTTTCCAGTACAAATATTTAAAATTCTTAAATCAAGATTAATTTACTAGGTAAGTACAAATTTCTGAGCGGAAAATCAAAAAAATTCATAAAAAACTGTTCATACTGGCAGCCGGAGGGCACTCCGTGCACATTTAGTCCATATATAGCACGCATGAAGAAGATATCTTCTTCATGAGTGCTATATATGGACTACATGTGCACGGAGCGCCCTCCGGCTGCCAGTATGAAGTATGAAGAGTTTTTTTATGAATGAGAGCAGCTGACGCTCGTATTACTATCTTTAGAAGGTTCCGACGGTTTTCATATTCATAACTCCTGAAACATATTAACAAATTACGGTCACTATATGACTTTTAGAATAAAACAGAGGTCAAAAATGGAAGCTTGAGTCTTAGATCATTTAAATGATATATAGTTTGTCAAGGTTGAACTTACATCTGACAGTAATTTTGAGCTAATTTGAACAAAGAAAGCTTCAGTGCGCCTCGTTACACGATGTGTTTGTTTGAGCTGGTGTGTGTGTGGGCGTCGCCTCAGTATTTGAATCTCAATGGAGCGCGCGCTTAGTGGGCGTGGTCGCATTAACGTATAATGAGCCGCTCAGGAATGACTGACAACGCTCTGCTTTCAAACTAATTACATAAACACAGAATATTTGTTTTTGATTTGGTTTACAGTGTTTAAAACCTGACATTTCAGCGTTTCTTCAGACACATTTCTCTTGTTTGTAAGACAAGAATTCACTAAGCTAGAGGTCATTTTCTGAAGACTATCTGAATGAACGACAGAGAGGCTGAAGATCGCGCATCATGTTTGATTTCTTTATTTTGCAAAAAGCACAAAAATTTGTTTTTATTGTGACTGTACTAAAAAAAAAAAGAAACTTAACAGATTATAATGATGTATAACACTTGCCTGAATGATAAAAAACGACAGTTATTTGAGTCTCTTTGGCACTGATAAGAAAAAAAGCAAGCCAATCACGCCGGCATGATTGCCGACTCGAGAGGGTTAATGATATTAAGAAGAGGATCTATTCAGAAGTTGAAGCTTTCTTTTTGGTTAATTTAGCCACTGTATCGAATAAATACCTTGGGTTGTGTTTGTTTTCTTCAAAGAGAGTCGAGAAATAAGCAGATCTAGCAGTTTTTACGGCCTTTCTGTATGCGATCATGTGCTCTTTCCACGAATTACGAAAGACCTCTAGTTTTGTTTTCTTCCAGCTGCGCTCCATTTTTCTGGCTGCTGTTTTAAGGGCCCGAGTGTGCTCGTTGTACCACAGCGTTGGACTATTTTCTTTAATCTTCTTTAAGCGCAGGGGAGCAACTGTGTCTAAAGTACTGGAAAAGACAGAGTCAATAGTTTCTGTTGCAACATCGAGTTCTTCTATACTATCTGGGATGCTGAGGAGATGATACTGATGAGGAAGATTATTTAAAAAGCAATCTTTTGTAGCGGCAGTGATTGTCCTGCCATTTTTGAAGCGAGGGGATGAAGCTAAATTCTATATATATACATATATATACAGTTTATATATATAAACTGTACTGGAATATTTTGTTCAGCTGATGTGCGTTTATTTGTTAATTTGGCCACTGTACTAAATAAAAACCTGGCATTGTTTTGGTTATTTTCTATCAGTTTATGGTAATGCTAGAGCCTTTTAAAAACGGGAAGTGCTGTCTTTCCACGCGATTCTAAAGACCTCTAAACGTGTTTGTTTTCATTTGCGCGCTAGATTACGAGTTTCTCTCTTGATAGCATGAGTAATATTGTTGTACCACGGTGCAGTATTTTTCTCTCTCACCTTTTTTAATCTGATCGGTGTAACCGTTTCTAATGTACTAGAGAAAATAGTGCTCATACTGCTAGTCATTTCCTCTGGTTCATTTGTGTGTTTGGGTTTACTGAGCAGCTGAGATAAATCTGGTAGGTTATTTGTGAATTTATAAATAGTGTTTGGGAGAATTGTTCTTCCTGGTCTATAACGCGGAGCACTATGTAAAATATCAGCAGTACGCAGTGTGCCCATTACAAGGTAGTGATCGGTGACATCATCACTTTGCGGTATGATGTCTATATCAGTAGGATTGATTCCATGTGATATAATTAAATCTAGTGTATGATTAAAACGATGAGTGGGTCCATTTACATTTTGCTTGACCCCAAAGGAGTTTAATAAATCTGTAAACGCAACCCCTAGCGCATCGTTTGTATTATCTACGTGAATCTTCAAATCACCGACAATCAGTGCTTTATCGACAGTAACCATTAGGTCTGATAGAAAATCCGCAAACTCTTTTAAGGAATCAAAATAGGGCCCTGGCGGTCTATATATGGTAGCCAAAGCAAAAGATAATAGGGATTTTTATCTGAGAGTGTAACATTTAGCACAAGCACTTCAAATGTTAATCTGTAATGTACATACTATTTTGATCTTTGTATTCCACAATCATTCCATCACTGTACCAGTAGCCTATGCACTATGATCTTTAAACAGATTGAGCTGATCAAAGCAAAAAACAAAAAGCAGAAAAACACTAAGTGAACACAAATTCAAGCGATCAGACAAACATTGGTGTAATTCCTGTAGCTTAACCTACGAGGGAATTCAGTCTTTTCCCTGAACTTTCCATCTACAACCTCTAATGATTTACATACCAGACTGATAAAGAAAAGGAGAACGAGGCTATCCCACTTCACAGCACACATGCCCTTAGAAAAAATAAAAATGAAAACCTACTCCTAACGAGCTACCAAGAGTATGCTTGCAAATTAAAAGAACATACGATTACAACATTGGGCTGTTAAACAAAACACATACTCTACTGAAACTAGAGTAGTAAATCCACCAGATAATCTGAATTTTACAAGACAAACCTGCACTAATTTATCCCAAGCATCCACAAAAGCAGATGCTTCTTCTGGGATACCCAATTTCTTAGGCTTTCCGTCGATCATCACTCTTAATATTGCTGGGTACAGAAGTGCATAATCAATCTTCTTTTCCTTCAGCCGTGCTTTCACCTGATCAAACGCCTTGTGTTTTTTTATCAATGCCGCTGAAAAATCATTGAAGAATAAGACCCTTGTCGTCTCCAGCACACTGCGCTTCATCCATAACACGTTGTTTATCTGTGAAGTTGTGGAATTTGATGATCACAGGTCTGAGACGTTGATTCAGACCCAGTTTCGTTGCTAGCGACCGATGCACCCGATCCAACTTGATGCGCCCAGCTTTAGTGGTTATCTGAAGATGATCAGGGATCCACTTTTACAAGAATTTAACCGGATCAGAGCCCTCTGCCGCTTCAGGTAGGCCGATGATTCGAACGTTGCATCTGTGTCCTCGGTTTTCCAGGTCATCGATGTGGTCCGTCAATTCGCGCACCTGTTTCTCCAAGGCCGCTGTTTTTGCGTCCACGGATGAAATAAGAGTCTCAACAGCAGCAATCCTCCCTTCCGCATCCCCAATTCACGGATTCATCATCTAAAGTTGGACTGTTTGGTCATGTATTGCTTCCAGGAACGTAGCAATTTTAGTATCTATAGCACACATTATATTTTATGTGTCATCTTTTCCATTGCCGTTAGTAAAACCAGCTCCGCTTCATTGACGGAGGTGCAGGCCTCCATAGTAGCTTGTTCAGGCTTAACTGGCCCGATTTTCATCTATTTTTTCATTTTCTTAGATTTACTACTAGTCAGTTTCGCGAAATAATCTTCTAGACTCATTATTAAAGATAAAGTAAATTTTTTGTGTGAATTAGCAAGCACTTAAAAGGATAATTGAACGAATATTGTCGGAGCTCATTCGAGTTGCGTCAGAACTCTACGGCGCCATCTTTCCACCTCCCAAAATCAATTTTTAATGGAAATGTGATTTCCAGATATCGCACCACCACTTCAGGCTCAAGACCGAAAACTGGACAAGGCATGACAGAGCGAACTCAAAACCACACACTTACACAATAAGACAGAGCACACGAGAATGAGCGAAATGCTCATCCTGTGCACTCACAACAGAATAAAAACACAAGGAAGCACGAATGTCTGAATCCCGACACAGAACTGAAACCAAACTAGACATGTGTCGGAATCCGAACACCATGCTTTGAAAATGAAACAAGGCACACAGACAAGAAAACGCACAAAAACAAGACAATACAGGAGTGTCAGGGCTCTGACACAAAACCAAGAATAAACTGACAGAACCTTGACAGATATACTGACAGTAATGTGATGGGACATCTCTGTTATTGGTTTGTGTTTTAGCACCAGCTGAAGGAGACGCAGATGTTGTTCCAGCAGAGAATCCAGCAGAGAAAGAAATTTCTTCAGCAGTTGAGAGAGGCTGTGGAGGCTCATAAGGTGAGTCTGGAGAAGAAGAGAAGTTTGAGAAATCTCAGCCAGGACTCACTGAAGCCACTGTGTGATTATGATGTGTGTCCTAACAGAGCACTGCACAGACAGCAGTGCAGGACAGTGAGAGGATCTTCACTGAGCTCATCCGCCTCATTGAGAGAAGCCCCTCTGAGGCCACACAGCGGATCAGAGATCAGGAAAAGATTGCAGTGAGTCGAGCTGAAGAACAACTGAAGCGACTGGAGCTGGAGATCAATGATCTGAGGATGAGAGACGCTGAGCTGGAGCAGCTTTCAAACACACAGGATCACATCCATTTCCTGCAGGTAACAGAGATCTAGAAGAAAGGGTTCATAGTAGATTTGAGCAAGAGACTCATAGAAAAACATTTCATGAGAGCAGAATGAGCCGTTGACTGCAATGTTGTCAGGAATTTTGTGTGTTGTCTTATATAATTATAAGGTAGATTTTCATCTGATCATCTTGTTTTAGAATAAACAACACTTATAAATGCTTTTCAGTTCTGGAAATCTCTTAATCCACAACTCCACAAGTGCAACAAACAGTTCAAAACTTACAGAACATTTAAAACAATTTTTTTTAAAAATTATCCCATCTGGTTTCTTACATCATGGTGAAATCAATTAACTTGATGATACCAATTTCATAATTGTTTGACTGTTCCCTTGAGGATCACACCCATGAGTATGTCCATGTAGATCACATTTGCATGCCGAGTCCCACCTACCCAGACATATGGGTAAAAATAGGACACGCATTACTCACTTCATTCCTATTTTTGCTTCGGAGCCAAAAGGTTGTACTGTGATCGCTCATTCTATTCACCTTTCTAGACAAAGAGTACATTTCTACAAAGAAAAGAGCAAATCGAAATTTTAATTGCTAACAAGCAATTGCTTGCAGCTTGTCGTGGCGCATTCGTTGAAGGCGCATTCTGCGGTTTTGCACAATCCAGCTTGCTGTGCATGGAGAGTGCAGCGCTTCACTGTTCAGAGCAGTTTCTCTAATAAAGCGAGCACAGGTGATCGTCTTTTTCAAGATGTGACAAGAATGTACACCGACTGGACCCTCAGCATGGATGTACTGGCACAGAGATGGCCCCAGGGCCTGCGTAAATATGCGTTTCCCCCAGTAAGCCACCTTGCATAGACACTGTGCAAGGTCAGGGAGGATGACGAGCAGGTCTTGTTAGTTGTGCCGTACTGGCCCAACCGGACTTGGTTCCCAGAACTGATGCTGCGCGTGACAGCCCCTGGCGGATTCTCCTGAGGAAGGACCTGCTTTCTCAGGGCCAGGGCACCATATGGCACCCTCATCCAGCAGACCTCTGGAACCTCCACATGTGGTCTCTGGATGGGACGTGGAGGACTTAAGTGACCTACTGCCAGTGGTAGTTGAGTCTATCTCTTCAGCTAGAGCTCCTCTACAAGGTGTGCTTATGCATTGAAGCGGAGTCTGTTCACTGAGTGCAGCCCGGGCCGAAAATGCCCAGTCAGCTCTGTGCTTTTCTTCCTTCAAGAGGGCTTGGAGCGCTCCACCTTGAAGGTATATGTCACCACCATTTCAGCACATCATGATGCTGGTGATGGCAGGTCATTTGGGAGAGCAGTTTGCTGAGAAGCGCCAGGAGGAGAAATTCTCCCAGGCCACGCCTCATCCCCTCCTGGGACCTCTCTGTCGTCCTTTCGGGTCTACAGAGTGCTCCCTTCAAGCCCCTAAAGTCAGTTAAGCTTAAAGTCCTGAAAGTAAAGAAAGCATTCCTAACCATGTGCACTTCATTCAAGAGTGTGGGGGGCCTGCAGGCATTTTCAATCAGCGAATCGTGCCAAGAGTTCGCACTCCCTTTCAGGACCATGTGGTGAATTCAAGCGCAGTGGCCGGAGGAGGCAAACCCAGCCCGTGTGTTGGTGAACTTAGAGATGGAGGTGATTGGGCTCCAATGAAACGTCTCTGTTCCATCCTTCAGTCAACGGGGGTACAGTAGTAATCTAGACGTTTTATTTCCAGATGTGAATGGATCACTTTCATGGTTTCTGGACAAATTGTTTATTTTTTTATTTTTTTTATGTGGTCATAATAAACCCAACACTGTATTTTGCTGTTGCTGTCATTCATTTTTTAAATATATAATTTCAATATGCACTAAAATATGTAGATTCAGCATCACAGTCTTTCTAATAACATTTAAAATATTTTTCTTATGGCTAATATTCAGCTGCTCACATGTTCTTAGCACATGGGGATTTTCTGCTAAAATGCAGTGTCACTAGGTTACCGTGTTAACTATTTCCCCTGTGTCTAGAAACGGCCCTGAATGTGACACCACTAATGCACTTGATCTGTTACATTTATGTTATTGGGAGATGCTTTATCTTCCAAATGATTTCCTAGAAAGTTCACATATGGTGTAAATGGCAAATGCTAGAATTTGTATCTCTAATGTCATATAATGAATATGAGAAGTAGTGCTGGATTGAGGAAAGTTACTAAAGATCAACAAGAGCCGCTCAAATCTGACAGTAGTGCAGGTTATTGGCTGAAGTGTGGAGGTGATGAGATTTGATTTCTGTTTCCTGTAGAGTTTCCAGTCTCTCTCAGCTCCTCCTGAATCTACAGACGTAAATGACAATTCCTTCAGTTCTCTCTCCTTTTTGGATGTCATGAAAGAAACTGTCAATAATCTGAGAGAAAAACTGGAGGATTTCTGCAAAGAGGAGCTGAAGAAGATCTCTGACAGAGGTAAAGTCCTGGAGATTCATCTACTCTCAGAAATCATCCTCCATCATCTCATATCATGTAGAAGATCATATTAGAAATGTCTTAGGAATGGATGCAGGGATCATTTTCTCTTGACATGATAATCACACTCTTCATGTCTGTTGATTTCCACAGTCACTTCCACCAACACTGTTCCCAGGCCCAGGGACGACTTCCTACAATGTAAGTCACCAAGAAAACAAGCAGAAAAACTCACTGAGTGTGTTCATGTTCTTCCAGTAGAAGGAGAAAGAAAACATGACAGAAGAGCTTTAGAGTTGATCATGTAAATGATGATTTGCACAGGATATCTGGTAAAGTGTACTGGGACTGCTGACATATTGAACTAGAAGAGTTCAGCTACACTGAAAAAAATAAGTTTAACACTGAGTAACACTTTGTTTTAAAGGTCCATAATTATGTGGTAGTTAAGCATTAATACAATGATGATTAACTTTACATATATTAAAGGCATATTAGCCACTATTTATGTGGTCATTAAGATTTAACAATCCAATAATTCATAATGAATTGAACACATATTATGGGCATATTAGCATTATTTGTAAATTATCAAAAATGTGATGGATAAATAAGCAGAAATAAGCCAATAATTAAACCCTGTGGGTCTGCACAGTTTTGGGGCCTTTTAGAAGTTTTGACATGCTTTGACATTTGTGGGGTTTTTTCAGTTGCTTATAAACATATTAATGGCAAAAGTATTTTTGAGAGAATAATGTTTATGCATGGTTTTTGAAAAAACAAACAAATTAAAACACTGAAATAAGGCCACAAAACACACAATAGATATGTGTCCACAAGACTTTTGACTAATGGGTGTTGTTGCCTAGAGTTTGTGCTTCAAACTGATGTGAGAATCATTGAGCCTACTCATTCACATAAAACAATATATTCATTTACATTTTGTAAGACACTTTTTCTTTACAAAGGCAGTATGCGAGGAGGTGTTAACAATCATGAATAATGATGATACATCTGATACACACAATATCACTCAAATATCATGTCTCTGAGGCAAGTAGCAGATACACTGAGTTTCTGTTCATTTGATATGTGCTCCAGTTTGCAGGTGCCTCATCATTATTATATCTATTATTATGTCTATTTGCTTCTTATTTATTAAATCCAGGCAATTGGCTGATGAAACATTGATTAAAATTAAGATACAATTTATACAAAATGAAAGTGAAAATGAAACTTTTTTCAATCATTTTAAAAAATATGTCTTTATTTGAAATTATTCTGAACATTCAAAAAAAGTTAAATGACCAATAGTTCAATTAACTTAATTCAATTAAGAACAACTTTTCCACACAATTAGTTTAGGTCAGGTCCGTACAACAAGACTAAAACAAGTTAATTTAAACAAATAATGTTTTTCTGAACCAAATTAATAGATTTAAGTTCCTGTTCTAGATAATAACTAGCAAATGCTAAAGACAATTATGTTAAGTGTTATTGTATGTAACATATGGTATGAGGAAGTAAGAAGAGACTAGTCTCAGTATGAGTGCAGTTATTGCTCATTGAATAAAGCGACACATGATGTTTGTCATGTCGCCTCACACGGCCTGAACACAAACATTCTTCTGAACTTACAGAAACTATTTTACATGTCAAACATAACTGATCATTAAACACTAACAGGCCTTTCCCTCAAAAACGCATAAAATAACACTTAACCCCCTCGAGTCGGCGGTCGCGCCGGTGTGATCGACTCACTTTTTTTCTTACCAGTGCCAAAGAGACTCAAATAACTCTGTCATTTTTTTATCATTCAGGCAAGTGTTATACATCATTATAATCTTAAGTTAAGTTAAGTTAAGTTAAGTTAAGTTAAGTTAAGTTAAGTTTCTATTTTTTTGTGTACAGTCACAATAAAAACAAAATGTTTTGCTTTTTGCAAAATAAAGAAAACAAACATGATGCGCAATCTACAGCCTCTCTGTCAAAGACATTCATTCAGATAGTCTTCAGAAAATGAACTCTAGTTTAGTGAATACTTGTCTCACAAACATGAGACATGTCTAAAGAAACGCTGAAATGTCAGGTTTTAAACAATGTAAACCAAATCGAAAACAAATATTCTGTGTTTATGTAATCTGTTCGAAAAGAGAGTGATGTCAGTCACCTGCGAGCCACTTCATTATCCGCTAATACGACCACGTCCACGGATCAACTCCATAGACTGTAAAAACTCATACAAACATCTAGTGAAGCGCTGTAACGTTACTTCAGCTTAATCGTTTTGAGACGCGTTGAGGAATAATTCATCTCATGAAAAGCTGTTAATTTCTTAAAGCAACGGATTTAGGGATGATTGTAAGGTAGGTTTTATTCTGTTAAGTTTATTCTGTTAGCATCTGTGAATATTAAAACCAAAAAGACTGTTTAAATATAAATCCTGCTGCAATATAAATTGTCATACACGCAAGACTGTTTAGACAAGATTTATTTGGCCTGTTTTGGACAGATTATAACGTGTTTATTGTAAAAAAACCTAAAGTGTCACATCAATAAAGGTTTTATGCGCAAATGTCTGCTCAGATGCTATAAATATAGTACCAGTCAAATGTATTTTGCTTCATATTGATGTTTAAATATTATAGCCTAATGTTATTTTTCAAATTTTATATCAAAGTTTGTTTTATCGAGTTACAGTTTTTCTTGATTGCTTTGACCTGGTTAAAGAAACTAGGATCCACTCAGTTTTCATCATCACTATCTCAGCAGAGCAGAAGACCTGTCTTGCAAATGTGTTAACCCTTTCTCATTGGATTGACACATTTTCCCCACCCTTTTGCAAAACAGTTAACACGGATCTCATTCAAGTAGTCCAAACTCCATTGTTTTAGCTATGGTAATCAAACAGAAACCATGTGTTCCTAACTATTAGAAACTACCTAGATCAGTATGAAATCACTGGAGCACCTGTTTGACACTCCTTTACACAAATCTTCAATTAGCAATCAGTCTGCAGGCCTTATTAAAAAAAGGTGCCACGTCTGTGTTGTTCTGTGCCAGCATGGATTGAGGAGGTCTAAGGCAGATGAGAGTGAGAGGAAGAGGTAGAGGGGTCAGAGGAAGAGGGGTCAGAGGAAGAGGAGTCCGTGTGCGAGGTGGAGGTGTAGTTGGAGGGCTCAGGTTTCAGATTAAATTCGGGCAACTGTTATTGATCACGTTATCAATCATTGCCTTTCTCTTAGAGAGGCTGGACAAAGAGTCCCTAAACAGGAGCACTGTTGCATCCATTGTCAGAACTTTTTGACGGGAGAACAGGTAATGTTGCTGTACAGTAGATACAGAAATATCTTCAGTGATATGCTTTATGTAATTGTTGACTCATTCCCATTGTGTAATGATTGACTGAAAGAGCTCAAATACTTGTTTGCAAGTTGTGTTTTTTGAAGGCAAAATTTGCTTTTGTTGCATATTTTAAATGTTTTGGCGCAGTTAGAGTCATTTTGACCATGAGTGCCACTGTTTAGGCCTGTGTGTTAACCGTTTTGAAAATGTGGAGTTTGAGTTGACAACAAGTTGCAACACATACTGATAGATGAGAGACACTATGGCGAGCGAGCAGCATTACAGACAGTGTGACAGGGTGACAGTGATGACATGAGGACATGATGGCGCCAGTGTGCATGGCAAGCCGTCTGTCTCGTCTACTTAGTTTGTTGTTTGCTATCGCCCTATTTATCTGTACATACTGTCGAGATGTCTCTGCTTTGCTAGTTTATGATCGCCACACACTTTTCAACATTCGAATATCTGCTGATATATTGTCTGAAAAACATGTTTTGGGAGACCACTGGACCTCGAGGCTTCCTCCTTTGCTGTCGGATATACCTGAGTATCTGCGCCGTTCACCTGTTGTTCTTCCCCGTAAGAAGCGCTACAAGCGACAGGGTAAACGCGGAGGTGTACTGGTCGGATTCAGGGCTTACCTGGCGTCCACCTGTGTGACGGGTCCTGATGGACGCTACATTCCTGCTGCCGGGCGTTTGCTGAGGATGAGAGGCCGCTGGCTCTGTCCAGTTGTCCCTGGCTCATGGGTTATTTCCGAAGCCCACCTGCTGATGGCACCATCTTCTCCCATGCGGGCTCGGATCCACCGAGGCGGTGTGGATTTTTCGAACCTGCGCCCGCTAGATCGTGCGGCGCCTCCAGGCAGTGAGGATCAAACTCTTCGCCTGTCTTTGTTTAATGCTAGATCGCTAGCCAACAAGACTTTTCTCCTCAATGACTTCTTCACTTCTCGTGAGTTGGATTTTATGTTCTTAACAGAAACCTGGCTTCATGATGGCGAGCTCACGCCTTTCTCTGAACTTCTTCCTCCTCGATGTGGCTTCCTTAGTTTTCCTCGGACCACAGGTAGAGGTGGAGGATTGGCCGCTGCGTTTAAGTGTGTCTTTCAGTGTCGGGAGATTCCGTTTGACCGCTGCTCTAGCTTTGAGCTGCAGCTGTTTGAGGCGAATCTTCCAGTGATGGTATTATGTGCGGTGGTGTATCGACCTCCAAAGTTTAATAAGGATTTTATTCAGGACTTTGCTGACTTTGTGGCTGGGATTGCGTTAAAATATGATCGCTTTTTAATCGTTGGTGATTTTAATATACATGTGTGCTGCGAATCCAGACCTATGTCTAAGGATTTTCTTAATCTTATTGACTCTTTTAATCTTACGCAGTCTGTCTCTGGCCCGACACATGAAAAAGGACATACTTTGGATCTCATACTGTCATATGGTTTAGATGTTGCCATTGATGAAATATGTGACACTTGTATGTCGGAGCATCTGCCCGTTATATTTACTATAGTTGTCCCCTGCTCGGTCACTTCAACTGTTGCTCCCGCACGCAGTGTGCGTGCAATTAATCCTCTAACTGCCTCTCAGTTTTCTGCTGCCTTTAAAGACTCAGTGCTGTTCAGTATTGAAGATTGTAATCTTAATGTGGAGGAACTCACAAACCTTTTTGACTATACTTGTACTAAGATACTCGACTCTGTTGCTCCATGGAGGGATAAATGCACTAAAGCGCTTACTGAACCTTGGCTAAATGACTATACCCGCTCTCTCAGACGTACCTGCAGAACTGCTGAGAGAAAGTGGAAGAAGGACAAACTACAAGTGTCATTTCACATTTTAAAGGATGCCTTACATAAATACCAGGGAGCAGTTAAATCTGCTAAAACTCATTTTTTATCTCACCTGGTTGCTAATAACACCCAGAGGCCTCAGGTTCTCTTTAAAGTGTTCAATTCTCTTGTTAACCCTTGTGAAATTGACTGTGCTGTGCCATCCACATTGTTGTGTAAAAACTTCCTGAAACACTTTATAGATAAAATTGCTGGCCTGAGCTTTTCATCCTCTGCTTTTACCAGTGACCCCTCTGTTCCATCTTTATGCCCAGCTGTCTTCCAGCAGTTTGAGCCGGTTACATTACATGTTCTCTCGGACATAGTTAAGCAGCTTCGTCCTGCAAACTGCCTGCTGGACAGTATCCCTGCCCGTTTACTCAAAGATGTTTTTAACACTGTTGGGTCCAGTATTTTAACCTTGGTTAACACATCACTCAGCTCAGGTTGTGTGCCAGCTGCTTTTCAACATGCTGTCGTGCAACCTCTTTTAAAAAAGAAAAATCTGGATCCTTCAGTTTTGTCTAATTTTAGACCTATTTCTAAACTTCCCTTCTTATCTAAAATCTTGGAGAAGGTTGTTTATAATCAATTACAATCATTTTTAGATGATTTTAATATTTATGAAAAGTTCCAGTCTGGTTTTAAGCCCCGCCATAGTACTGAAACTGCCCTTCTAAGAGTCTATAACGATCTACTCTTAGAGGTTGACTCAGGAAACTCAGCTGTTTTAGTGCTCTTAGATTTGACTGCCGCCTTTGACACTGTCAACCACTCTATCCTTTTATCCCGACTCAATCAAAGTGTTGGCATTACGGGCATGGCCCTAAAATGGTTTGAATCATATTTGGCAGATGGAAGTTTTTCTGTCCACCTTGGGAATTGCTCTTCAACTGCTGCCCCTCTTTCTTGTGGGGTCCCCCAAGGTTCCATTTTGGGACCCATGCTCTTTTCTCTGTACATGCTGCCCTTAGGGTCCATTTTAAAAAAACATAACATGTCTTTCCACTGTTTTGCAGACGATGTACAAATCTATTTGCCTGTAAAAAACAATGACAAGGATACTGTCCAGCCTTTGTTGAACTGCTTGAGTGATATCAAAATTTGGTTGGATCAAAACTTTCTCTGTCTCAATGATAATAAGACTGAAATTGTTGTGTTTGGTCGTGCTGTACATTTTAGTGCCTGTGTTGATGCTCTTGGTACTTTAGGTTCTCATATTCGACCTTTTACCAAGAATCTGGGTGTGATTTTTGACAGTGATTTTAAATTTGATAAACAGATTAGCTCTGTTGTTAAAACCAGTTTCTTTCAGCTGAGACTATTGGCTAGGGTTAAACCTTAGCTGCTAAGTAAAGACTTTGAAAGAGTCATACATGCATTTATTACGTCCCATTTAGATTACTGTAACTCTCTGTATGTTGGATTGGATCAGTCATCTCTTCGCCGGTTACAGTTAGAACGCAGAACGCAGCAGCTCGACTTTTAACTGGGACTAAAAAGTGCGACCACATCACACCGGTTTTGGCAACACTCCACTGGCTTCCGGTTTGTTTCAGGATCGAATTTAAAATAGTTTTAACTGTTTTCAAGATCTTAAATGGGTTATCGCCCTCCTATTTATCAGAGCTTTTGCATGTCCACACACCTGTCAGAGCACTGAGGTCTTCCAATCAGATGCTCCTTGATGTGCCCAGATCCAGGTTAAAAAATAAAGGTGACCAAGCCTTTGCAGTGGACCATCTTTGGAATGGTCTACCCATTCATGTAAGAACAGCCCAGACCATTGAAACATTCAAGTCCTTGCTTAAGACCCATTATTATGCATTGGCTTTCAAATCAAGTTGAGCTTTGATATCTTGACCTTGACTTTGTTGTTGTGCTGTTGGTTATTTTGTATTGTATACTGTGTATTGTTTGTGTATATTATCTCTTTGATTTTGAATTTTGTTAAGCACTTCGGTCAACTATGGTTGTTTTTAAATGTGCTATATAAATAAAATTGAACTGAAAATTGAACTGAACAGTGTGTTCCTCCCTGCCCAAGCTATATCACGAGCGGCGATACACACTTGATGTGTGTTGTTTGTTTGGGAGAGCAGCACGCGCAGTCGGCGCTCGAGGGTCAGGGGGGTTAGAGATGGGCCCGCCCCTTTTTTAAAACCCTTTTTTTTTTAAAGCCTGCGCTGCAGTTTCTGCGGCTCTGAGGAGTTGGATGTCTGCAGTATCGTTGCAGGGATTGAAGACTCGCCACTTCAATCTCCTGCCAGTGAGGAGCTCATGGAGGTTTTGTGCAGAGCTGTGTCTAAATTAAACATCGACTGACCACAAGATAATCAGGAGCGTGCCTCAGTTAAAAGCAGGCTCGAATGAGCTCTTCCTGCCACCCCTCTCTGTGCAGCCTCCACGTTGGGGCATGCCGTTTTTCACCTATCTCCACACTGAGGTGTCGAGATTGTGGAAGCAGCACGCATACACTCACCACAAACAGTGTCCGAGGCTGCCCCTGTAAGCATTTTCCCCAATTGCTCTGCTTCCGGGAGTTCTAGAGAGAGTGCGTCAGGATAGTGCCCGGCCCGTCTGTTGTTAGTAGCCCCGTTCTGGCCGGGCCGAGTTTGGTTCTCGGACATTGTGTCTCTCCTCGACGGCTCTCCCCTGGGGATTCCGCTCAGGAGGGACCTTCTCTCTCAGGCGGGCAGTGTCTTCATACACCCTCGCCCAGAGTTGTGGAAACTGTGGGCTTGGCCTCTGAGGGGGCCCAGCTCATGAGTTCTGGTCTCTCAACCGAAGTTGTGGAGACCATTCTACACTCTAGAGCTCCTTCCACGAGGAAACTGTATGCTTTGAAGTGGAGACTCTTCACCTTATGGTGCAGAGATCCCCTGTGGGATCCAGTTAACTGCCCTGCGAGCGCGGTGCTGGAGTTCCTGCAGGAGAGGGTCTCCGCTGGGTTAACTCCCTCCACATTAAAGGTGTACGTGGCGGCCTTAGCAGCTTACCACACTCCTTTGGGTGGAGTTTCATTGTGTCGCTCCAATGAAACACCACCCAAAGGAGTGTGGTATGCTGCCCTTACGTTACTCGTTTCCTTCATGGCACTTTGAGGTTGAGACCTGCAGTTCGCACCAGGGTGCCGGCCTGGGACCTCGCTGTCGTCCTCAAAGGCCTTTCCGAGGCTCCCTTTGAGCCGCTCGAGGAAGTTTCTGAGAAGTTTCTCACTTTAAAGACTATCTTTCTTCTTGCTATATATTCTTTGAAAAGAATAGGGGATTTGCAAGCCCTCTCTGTGGCACCCTCATGCTTGGAATTTGCCCCCGGCATGGCTAAGGCCTTTTTGCATCCTAGGCCGGGTTATATTCCTAAGGTCCCTATTAATCCTGTAAGACCCTTAGTACTGCAGGCCTTCTGTCCTCCTCCATTTCTTAAGTCAGACCAAGAGAGACTTAATCGGCATTGTCCTGTCCGGGCACTAGACGCCTATGTCCACAGAGCTGCCCTGTGGAGAAGATCAGAACAGTTGTTCGTTTGTTATGGGCCACCCTCGAGGGGGGGCCCTACGTCAAAGCAGAGGATGAGCAAGTGGGTAGTCGAGGCTATCTCACTTGCTTATGTTGCGGCCGGACGGCCTTCTCCTTTGGCTGTCCGGGCCCACTCAACTAGGAGTATGGATGCCTCTCAGGCACTTTTGGCAGGGGCCTCCCTGCAGGATGTTTGTGATGCGGCAGGCTGGTCCTCACCGCACACTTTCGTCAGGTTCTACGAGCTCGACATTAATGCTACTCCTGGGACTCGGGTGCTCGCCCCTTAGACAGTGTCACTGCGGGCACCCGGCTCCTATGGGGACGTGGGTATTCTCGTTCCCAAAGCGGTGACGCAGCGCAAGTTCCCTTGAAAGGGAATGTCTCGGTTACGACTGTAACCGTAGTTTCCTGAATAGGGAACAAGACGCTGCGTCACTCTGCCATACTCCCCGCATGCCGCAACAGTCTTGCTTCATCCCTTCCAGAAGCTGTGGGCTTGTACTTCCTGCTCTGCTTTATAATCTCCGGTCAATGACGTCATCCGCCTATGACGTTCCGTCTCTCTATTGAACTGATTACATACACGCTTCACGACGCAATCACGCAGAGGCGTTCCCAAAGCGGTGACGCAGCGTCTCGTTCCCTGTTCAGGGAACTAAGGTTACAGTCGTAACCGAGATGTTTTGTAGAAAGTGAATTGCTTTCTTTACTTTGAATTTCGTTTTGTATAAATTGTATCTTAATTTTAATGATTTAATATTATTTTTTTACATGTGACTACTTTTAAAAACATAAAAATTGTAAAAAATGCTCTTAGTAATTTTAGTCTTGTTTCTAGTCTAAATATTTAAACATTCTTAAATCAAGATGCATTTACTAGATAAGTAGGGGCGCAGTGGTTGTGGTTCATGTAAGTTGTCTACAAACCGGAAGGTTGGTGGTTCAATCCCCGGTTCCACCTGACCAAGTGTCGAGGTGTCCATGAGCAAGACACCTAATGCTCCTGATGAGCTGGATGGAGCCTTGCATGGCTGACACCGCCGTCTGTGTATGAATGGGTGAATGTGAGGCAAGATGTAAAGCGCTTTGGATGGCCATGGGTCTCTTGAAAGCGCTATATAAATGCAGTCCATTTACCAAGTACAATACATAATATATGTCCTTTGTCCTGTTGCTCTCAGTCACACACCTGAATTAAGTTCATTCATTATGCAGGTCATTATGCAGACTATTATGTTCTTCTGTCCTCTCAGGTGATATCCATCATTATTCATTAGATATCACGCCTCCTCACATACTGGCTTTGTGAAGAAAAACTGTCTTACAAATTTTAAATCAGTGTATTGTTTTATGTGAATGAGTAGGCTCAATGATTCTCACACCAGTTTGAAGCAAAAACTCTAGGCAAATACACCCATTAGTCAAAAGTATTGTGGACACATATCTATTGTGTGTTTTGAGGCCTTAATTTATTTTTATTTTTTTCTCAAAATTCATGCATTAACATTTTTCTCTCAAAAATATAAGCATGTACATTGTAATAAATCCACTGGAGGCAAGTTGCTGAACCCAAGTGCAGTTTAATCAAAATTCAAAATGTAAAACAAAGACTTGGCATGAATTGGCATAAACTATAAACAAAGACATGGCTCACATAGCATGGCTAAAACAAAACTCACCAACAGTGGTAACAACCTCAATATCAGACCAGGACACACAGCAAACATGAGGGCTAAATACACAGAGACTAATGACTAGACAAGTGACACCTGTGAACAGTGATTAAACAATGAACCAATGACAGAACTGAGGGCCTGGGAATCACATGACAAGACCGGGAAACAAGACAGTGAACATGACACACTCAGAAAACATGATAAACTAAAAACATGAAACATGAACCAACACCAAAACACCCTGTGACATACATACATGTTGCTCTCATATTATGGTAGCCCAATTTGTGCTGAATACAGTGTAATTACACTTTTGCCATTAATGTGTTTATACGCAACTGAAAAAAACACAAATGTCAGAGCATGTCAAAACTTCTAAAGGGCCCCAAAACAGCTCAGACTCCTAGGGGTTAATTTCAAAATGTACTCTCCTGATCCAGACCTGTGCAAAGCATGCCGGGAACTAAAAATCCACTGCAGTTTCACTTTATTCAACACTAATTATTCAGATAGTCCAAATGGATTAAGTAAACTTCAGTTTTACATATTTAAGTGGATTTTACACATTAAAATTAAACAAAATATTTAGTAATTGTGTGGTTTTAACTCATTTTAATTAAGTAAATTTAACAAGCAGTAAAAATCTTTTTACAGTGTACATTAAAAGATCAGATTCATAATGCCTGATTCTGATATGTTTTCTCTCCATCAGATTCCCATAAGCTAAATCTGGATATGAACACAGTGAATGAACGCCTCTTTCTGTCTGAGGGAATAGTTAAATACACTCGAACAGATCCTCAGTCGTATCCGGATCATCCAGACAGATTTGATGTGCATCGTCAGGTGTTGTGTGGAGAGAGTGTGTGTGGACGCAGTTACTGGGAGATTGAGTGGAGCGGATGTGGACGTAAAGGTGTGTTTATATCAGTGTCATATAAGAGCATCAGCAGGAAGGGACGGGGTAAAAATGGTTTGTTTGGAGCTAATGATCAGTCCTGGAATTTGCTCTGCTCTCCCATCAGTTGCTCATTCACACACAATAGCATAAAGACTGATCTCCCTGTAGAGTCCATCATCAGCAATAGAGTAGGAGTGTATGTGGATCCCAGTGCAGGAACTCTGTCCTTCTACAGCGTCTCTGGAGACACAATGAGCCTCATCCACACAGTCCAGACCACATTCACTCAGCCGCTCTATCCTGGGTTTAGGCTTACACGTGGATCATCAGTGAAAATGTGTTGATGAATGAGCCGCATTGATTGAGTAAATGATGAGCTCCCACTAAACGAGATAAAAATAAAGTCAGAGAATATTTAAGGATGAGTGAGGGAAACAAGGCGAAAAGCAAGATAAAACAAAGAACAAACAGGCAGGGAAACTAACAGAGAAGAGAGAGCAAATATGAGACAGAAGAAGACTCACTGCAAATATGTCTGGATGATACCAGCAAATCCAAGACTTTCAACTCAAAACTTAATTTAAGACATCCAAAGATGATCTCAAAAGACATGTGGAGAGTGAATTTGCCGAGTTTAAAGAACAGTGAAAGAAATACAGGAACAGAACGTCAATGTCGAGGGAGTTAAGACTCAGATTGAAGAGAATGAATCAATCACACCGTTTGTTGATCAATTCCTGTGTAAATGAAGGATCTAATAATTCTAAAAGAAATCTCTGTATGTGTGTGTGTGTGTGTGTGTGTGTGTGTGTGTGTGTGTGTGTGTGTGTGTGTGTGTGTGTGTGTGTGTGTGTGTGTGTGTGTGTGTGTGTGTGTGTGTGTGTGTGTGTGTGTGTTACTTCAACCATACATCTGTGTTGTGCTTTATTTTCTTTTATTTTATATTAATCAATCATTTATAATCATTAGTCATGTTTATATTTGTCATTTGATTTATACCATTTATCATTTAATCATTTAATCATTCATGTCATTTTATGTTTTTAATATTTTATATTATTTCCTTGTTACTGTAGTTTAATCTTCTGATTGTGGGGTTTCACAGAATGTGGCATGTTTGCCTTCATGAATAAGAGATAGTTTCAGGGTTTTATGGGATGTTGTTGTGAATCAGTCAGAGTAGCATAAACACACTTGTTGTATTTATGCTGGTCAGATTGTGATGATGGGGAGTCGACTACAAAAGAGTGGATTCCTGGACTCTGAATAGCCGTAGAGTCGGGCTCTGACTCTGTGTCTGAACTCTCTCACTCGTTCACTGATTCTCTGATCCCTATATAGTGCATGGCAGTCGAGTGCACTATAAGGACTGATAAATTCAGACACTGCCGTATGACACTGTGTGTCAGAGCTGGAGTACAAACAACTGTCACACACATTTATCCTACATGTAGTTTACTGTAGAAATAGATAACAGTCATAGCGACTTGTTTGTGATTATACATGACTCTGTGCCAGCTTTAGGTTAATTGATGTTATATTAATGCAATAAATATAAATTTGGTTTCCCATGGTTTACCTATTTGTGTTCATAATCATTAAACTAACCGTAAATCTCACGTCATGAATAAACACATCAACGAGTCTACATTATTGTGTGTAGTTTGTATTTATTTTTAATATCTTTAATGTGACTGTCCGAGCTGTTTTTAAGACAATGATCATGTGTGTTTAGCGCCATCCCCTGACAAATATAATGAGATTAATTCATGAAGGAATACCTTCTTTCTCGTTTATTTAATTCTGATAAAATATTCGACCACGGCTGTTTCTCATGATTATTTACTGTAAAATAAGGTATCGTAAATAGCTAGGTAACGACCTTGACAGCTCCTCATAAAGTCAAGGTAATATCATCGCTAAATTGGTCTAATTTGGACCGTCACTGTTTTAATAAGGGTGTCACATGCTCAGAGGTGGGTAGTAACGAATTACATTTACTTCGTTACATTTACTTGAGTAAATTGTTTGGGTAACTTGTACTTTTAGAGTAGTTTTAAAGATGGGTACTTTTACTCTTACTCAAGTAAATTTCTTGTGAAAAAACTGTACTTTTACTTAGCTACATTCGGTGGCGTTCCTCTGTTACTGTCAAATGGTAATAATTATATTATATATTTTAAAATAAGTTAATATGACTTTCGCAAGTCTCGCGAAACGTTGGAGAGGCTGCTTCGCGAGAGGTTGCTACGCATCACCCGCTTATAATTAGCGCGCGTTTAGTTGGAAGATGATGGCCGAAGCAGAGGAAGATGTGTGTGAGCTACGGGAGGCAGATCACCCGTGGCCTCAAGTTCAGTCTATGTTTTCACTCCAAGATGTCAAAAAGAATAGTTTCATAATGCGATGCATGTTGTGTGCACCAAAACGAACTGACATCTCTCAGCATACAAGAATTCCACCCTGAAAAGAACATGTAGCGGTAAGTGTCACAATGATGCCTATATTTGAACACTATTAACTAGGGCTGGGCGATATATCGCATGACATTGTTAGGCGCATCTCATCAGTAAAGCCGGTTCCTTGATTAGTAGTAAATCGCCATCACCTGCTTTCAGATGGAGCGGCATTTACTACACAGAGCCGTAGTTCACTGACAAGCTGAGCCATATCGCATTAATTATCACGGACGTATCGCCTGTGATAATTAATGCGATTAGCTTACATTAGTTAACATGAACTAATAATGAACTGCACTTATAAAGCACTTATTTATCTTTATGTTAATTTAAACATTTACTAATGCATTATTCAAATATTGTTAACATTAGTCAATGCACTGTGAACTAACATGAATAAACCATGAACAGCTGGATTTTTATTAACTAACGTTAACAAAGATTAACTAATGCTGAACAGAGGTGTTGTTCATGCTTAGTTCATGTTAACTAATACATTAACTAATGTTAACTAATACAACCTTATTGTAAAGTGTTACAGAGAGGTGTGTGTGAAAGCTCTCCAAGTAGCCTGAAATTCAGGGTTTTCGCTTCTTATCAATCAGATCGAAAGTAACTAGTAACTAACTACTTGAGTAGTTTTCTCATCGAATACTTTTTTACTCTTACTCAAGTAAATATTACGATTGTTACTTTTACTTTTACTTGAGTAAATATTTCCGTAAGTACTTGTACTTTTACTTGAGTACAGATTTTGGCTACTCTACCCACCTAATGCTCTGTGTCTGTCCTTGGACTTTTGTTGAAGTGTTTCCTGTGCTTTATATTGTAGTTTTTTGTAGTTTTTCATGTTGATTTGAGTTTCGGCTCAGGTGTGTCTCATTAGTCTTGTGAGCTGTGTCTTGTTCTCATTATCTGTTTGCTTGTGTATTTAAACCCGTGTTCAGTTGTTTTCTTTGTCAGTTCTTATCATTGCATGATGTTGGTTGTTCTGTTCCTGAGACTTGTTCCTGTCTCTATGATTTGGTATTTGTGACGTTTTGAGTTTATTTAAATAAAGACTGCATTTGGATCCTGCTTCCTCATCTTCTGCAACCATTCGTGACAAAGGGTATTTTAAGGCTTTGTGTCAGGGGAAATGAATGAATTCAAGGGTTAGTTCACCCAAAAATGAAAATTCTGTCATTAATTACTCACCCTCATGTCGTTGGACACCCGTAAGACCTCCGTTCATATTCGGAACACAAATGAAGATATTTTATTTGAAAGCTGATGGCTGAGAAAGGCTTCAGACAGGCCTCCATTGGCATTCAGTACATTGACACTTCCAAGATCCATGAAAGGCACTTAAAACGTCGTTACAAAGTCTATCTCACCACAGTGGCTCTACAATTTTACGATGCGACAACAATAGTTTTTGTGCGCAAAAAAAAATCAAAATAACACCTTTATCCAACTTGTTCTCGACTTCCGTGTGTGCCTCCACGACGCATGCGCGAGAATATGACGTAGCGCCGGCGTTCGGGAATCCATGAAATACACACTTAAGCCCCATTTTGAGAACTACACCGAGACCTAAAGCACGATCAATGTAGAATTCAACAGCTTAGATACGCGCGTCTTCCTCTACTCGTAAACAAATCGCTTCTGGGTCATGTGTCCGAACGCCGGATCTGCGTCATATTCTCGCGCATGCGTCGTGGAGGCATACACGGAAGTCGAGACCCTTACGAAACAAAAATATATTGCAGTTTATTGGAAAATATCATGTAATACATTAGGCGATATATTCCCATATATGGGATTTAATATTTATATTTTCCAATATATTGCAATATATTGAAAGCGGCAATCATTTGTATATTTTGCAATATACTGCAATATATTACATATATTGTATATATGTACCATCAATATATTAACAATATATTATAATATATTTCAAGTAATATATTGGTAAATACATTTTCCTTCCGTAAGGGGAACAAGTTGGTTATAGGTGTTATTTAGATTTTTTTTTGCACACAAAAACTATTGTCGTCGCATCGTAAAATTATTGTAGAGCCACTGTGGTGAGATAGACTTTGTAACGACGTTTTAAGTTCATTTGTGTTCCGAATATGAACGCAGGTCTGACGGGTGACCAACGACATGAGGGTGAGTAATTAATGACAGAATTTTCATTTTTGGGTGAACTAACCCTTTAAGTGTGTAATAACTGCAATCTTGTATTATTCCTGACCCTGTTTATGTGTGAAATTAAGTTGAGTAGTTGATTTCATCAACTCCTACAGTGGGAGTCGGGAGTCCACTCCGGAAAAACTTGATCATTGAAACATACACAAGTGAGATTATTATCAATATATTGTCTCATTTACGCTTCTGCTGGGCTTCAGTATTCCATTCAAACACCCAGCACTGAAAACAGACCTTCTAATTGAGAAGTTAAAGTGATATTCAACTTTTACAGCCACCAACACATGACATCTGTACGTGTAGACTGTGGGAAAGAGTTTTATGTCTGAATTAACCCCTACGGGTCTGCACACTTTTGGGGCCCTTTAGAAGCTTTGACATGCTCTGACATTTGTGTTTTTTTCAGTTGCTTATAAACACATTAATGGCAAAAGTGTAATTACACTGTATTCAGCACAAACTTGGCTACCATAAAATGTGAGCAACATGTATGTACATGGTTGTCTTCTTGAGAGAATAACGTATATGTGTAGTTATTGAAAAAACAAAAAACTAATATGGTCAAAAAAAATGTTCACAAGACTTTTGACTAATGGGTGTTGTTGCCTAGAGTTTTTCCTTCAATATTATGTACAAATCATTGTGTCTGCTCATTCACATAAAACAATATATTGATTTAAAAGACACTTTTTTGTTTACAAAGCCCAAATGTGAAGAGGCGTGAAGGATCATGAATAATGCTGTGAGGACAAAAGAACCACTTAACGAGCTGCATAATGAATGAGCCTTTGAGTCAGGTATGTGACTGAGAGTTTTGTTTTTCTCTAACGTGTGTGAGCGAGTCGTCCAATCACATAGCGTTTAGTGGGTATATAAACAGGAACTTTAAGGCACTGCTCATGTGTTAGAGCAGCGTTTGTGCGTCACTGCCCGTGGACTGCCTGTTCCGGTTTTTGCCTCCCTTCCACTTTCAGGTATTTGTTGCTCGTAGGGCTGTGAATCTTTGGGTAGGAAGCGAATTGATTCGATTCACGATTCATAGGTTTTCGATTTGATTCAAGAATGATTTTTGACAATTCAGAACGATTCGATTCGAGATGATTCACATTAAAATTTGATTAATTCGATTCGATTATGCACTTTTTTATATGCATTAATAGGATTATTAAAACGCTTCCCCTTATGTGTCTTAGTCAGGGTGTGCATTACACAGCGGCCTTCAGGGGTTGGGCGGGGGGGGGGGGACAGTAACACTTTATTAGGTTTATTAGTTAACATTAGTTAACTACTTTGATTTACATGAACTAATAATGAACTGCACTTATAAAGCCTTTATTTATCTTTGTGTCACAGATACACCAGGTTCCACCGTCACTCCCTCACAGCGATCTTTGTCACCCGAATACTAAACACCTGCACCTGTCACTTATCAGCATGGACTACTTAGGGCCCTATTTTAACGATCTGAAACGCAAGTGTCAAAGCGCGAAGTGCAAGTAACTTTGTGGGCGGGTCTCGGCGCTGTTGCTATTTTCCCGGCGGGATAAATGGCTCTTGCGCCCGGCGCAAATCTAAAATGGGTTGGTCTGAAGTAGCTTCATTATTCATAGGTGTGGTTTGGGCGTAACGTGAATAAACCAATCCGAGCGTCATCCAACATTCCCTTTAAAAGCAGGTGCGCAAGTTCCATTATGGATTGCTATTATTATGGCGTATTTACCAGGCGCACGCCAGGAGCGGTTCACAGCCGAGGAGACTGATGTTCTTGTAAGAGCAGTGAAAGACAGAGAAGTGAAGTTGTAATGTTGTACATTATGGTAAAGGTGATTTCACAGTCTTTTTTTTTCAGTCTTTCAGTTTTTTCAGTTTTTCAGTCGATTTTTTTTCCTGGTTCTTGACGGACAAACCAATTTGTCAGATGTCCTTATATACATATATGTCTTGCCACTATTGGGCAAACAGGTCTTATCCTTAATTATTACAATTAGCCTGAATAATTTGTAAGCTAGATTTATGCCTATTTGTTCACATCTTCGTGGCACACCACAATGATTTCCGTCATCTCATGTGTTCATATTTTTTTAGTGTAACAATTTATGATTTGCAAAAATAACTGTTGCATCTGTGTAGATTACATGAGCAAAGTGTATGCGCGTTGTGCACGCTATACATTATGGTCAAGCATGCGCCCTTAAAATAGCATAATGAACAACGCGCAACGCGCCACTGACTTTAGACTAGGTTTTTTCTGGTCAGTGGCGCAATTGTTTAATGGAACAGCAAAATAGCACCAGGGATTGTTTGCGCCGGAACACGCCTCCTTTTTTGCGCTGAACCGCCCAGGTAGCGCAAGTCCATTCACTAGTTTAGCGACGTGCTTCTGTGGAGGGAAAAGCGCGCTTTGCGCGGGTGCAAAATAGGAATGACACATGCGTCGGTGTACAAAGTCAATTGCGCTGGGTGCAAGATAGGGCCCTTAAGCACACACATCAGTCACACTCATTGTCTGTTCTCCCAAGCAGATACAAGACTGACGCTCTCTACGCTACTTACCAAGTGAAGACATTCCTGCGAAGATTCCTATTCTCCAGCGTTCCACGATCTCCTTTTTGTATGTGCTTAACTAATAAGTATTAATATTTCCCTGGTCATCAGGGTGGCATAGTCAGCTATATTTTAGAGACATTAGAGACATATTTTACAATTCTTTCCTGCCACATTCAGTTTTATAAATGTTAAATACAGAAATGTTTATAAGAAATAAACCTGCTCGGGGGGCATCAGATATAATAACTTTCTCACTGGCAACTATTGTAGAAAACAAACGTGTGATAGCAAAGATTTGCAGTTTTGCACATGTGACGTCACTCAAACACAGAAGCAGGAAACAGGAAACTCTTCAGTTCAGAGAAAGAGAAACTGAAGTGAAGTGGAGCTGTTGTGTGTTTGTGTCTCTGTATTCAAGCTGTAAAATGGCAGAAGCCAGAATTTCTCAGGATGAGTTCCTGTGTCCGGTGTGTAAGGATCTCCTGAAGGATCCAGTGACCATTCCCTGTGGACACAGTTACTGTAAGAGCTGTATTACAGAGTGCTGGGATCAGGAGGATCAGATGAGCGGCTGCAGATGCCCTCAGTGCAAACAGACCTTCAGTCCAAGACCTGCTTTAGCTAAAAACACCATGCTGACTGATGTGGTGGACAAACTGAAGAAGAGAAAACTTTCTGATGACTGTTACGCTGGAGCTGGAGATGTGCAGTGTGACGCCTGTACTGAAAGAAAACATAAAGCCGTCAAGTCCTGTCTGGGGTGTCTGGAGTCTTACTGTCAGAATCATCTTGAAGAACATGAGAGTTTGTTTAAAAGAAAGAGACACAATCTGACCGATGCCACTGGACGACTGCAGGAGATGATCTGCCAAACACATGATAAACCCCGTGAGGTTTTTTGCCGCACCGATCAGACGTGTATATGTGTGCTGTGTAAGATGGACGAACATAAAAACCACAACACTGTATCAGCTGCAGCAGAGAAACAGGTATGAACTTTAAACTAGACACTGATGAAATAATGCTGACACTGTTTATATATCCCCCATTGCACCTTTGACCATGGGTATCCTCAGAAGATCGATATGACCTATGACCAGTGCATATTTGAAATAGCGATGTTGGCTTACGATCCTCTATATCCTCCAGGGGGATCAAATTGATGAAATATTGTTTTAGAAGATTTTTAACTCTGATTTTGGGTTCTATCTGCAGGCCACGTGTTGGATTTAGCATTCCATCACAGAGGCATTTTATGTGTGCTCTCCCCTCATCTCTATGAGCAAGTGATAAAATAAGATTCTAATGATGAGTTTAAGGACATTTAAACAGACCATATCATAAGGGTGAATCACAATATTTTAGCTAGATGAATATATCAAAATATCTTAATTTTTTCAGAGGGTCACAGCAGCCGTTGTGAGTGGATGCCAGCATTCAGACTGAGCAGTCGTACACACTTTCACATTTAGGGGAAAGGTTTTATGGGGGCTTTCCATAGGCATAACAATTTTTGTACTGTAACTTTATATTCTATCCCGTACACCTAAACACAGTCAGAAGAGATGGAAGCCCTGCACATGTTATTTGATCCCCTCATTTCAGTGGGTGAGGGCTTCTTAGTCAATAACACAAATACACAATAACAACTCCTTAGTTGGTGTTATCTGCAGCTGTCAAACCTTCAGTGAAAACACAAAACTTTCCGAGAACTTGTTCAAGGCTAAAGACAACGAACACACTAGTTTAATAGAAATAAGTATCAAAGGTTATCAAACCAAAACCTGTTTACTAAAGAAAACTAGAATTCCGCTTTTAACAAAAACATCTCATATGAGTTTAACATAATTAAAAACACCGTAACTTCCCATTACAGGGATAAAAGTTGTGGTATTACTATCTTTTTGGCTACATTTTGTCCACACAACATAAGGGAATACCTGAACCACACACACACACACAGGTGATTAAAGGAATATAAATAAAAAATATAAAACAATGAATAATAATAAATATGTTACTAAAATTTATTTAAACATGTATCATGCTTCAGATGCTCACAGAGACAGGAGAAGTTATACTGTATGTAATATGTAAAGTAAGTCTGCTAACACCTTTCCAGAGTGAATGTTTGATAGAGTCAAAAAATAATTTCAAACCATAATCTAAAAAGTCTAAATTGCAACTTTTAAAATGAAAAGATTGTCTAAATGAGATCTTTAAAGTTTTATTACATCTTCTATTTTTCTTCCTAGAAGACTACTGTAAAATCGGATGCCCAATGGTAGAAATGATATAGTTTAAACTTAACATTAAAGTATTTTATTTAAATATTTATTATTACTATATTTATATTAAACAGCGTCTGTTCAAATCTTTAAAGTGCTTAGTCATCTTTGATCAAAAGATTCAAGCACCATTTTTGTCCATGTGACATGAAACATATTGACAAAATCTGTAAACTAGAAATATTTTGTTTTAAAAAGATTTCAAATGTGAAGGTGTCTGACGCCGCACAGATACAACTCTCACATCGATTGTAAAACGAGGACTGCTCTTATTAAGTTTAAGTTATTTCTTAAATTATATTACATATAGGGAAGGCGGGGATATTATTGTGGAAAATCTGTCCAAGACAGGGTTTAAAATACAATTGAAATCTTCCCCTACAATAAAATATTTGCTGTTCATTCCTGAGAATGTTGAAAAAATCTGGTGGGTGGGCTGGAAGGCAATAGACATACATCAAGAAGATTTTGTATCCTTGGACAGAGCCTTTAATCATAACATATCGCCCATATTTATCATTAACAGATGTTTAAATGGTAAGTTCTTACTTATCAATATTGCTACACCCCTACTCTTAGATAAAAAAGAGGAGAAAAACACCTGCCCAAAGCCTCCTTGCTGTAGTTTCATATGTTCTATATTGTCTTTTTCCGTCTTATGGGGTTATGGAACCCTCGGACATTCCATGTACAAATTTTCAGACAATTACTTATCATAATATTAATTCAATTCAATTCAATTCAAATTATTATTATTTGTATAGCGCTTTTCACGATACATATCGTTTCAAAGCAGCTTCACAGAAAATGCATGCGTCTACATTACAATTTAAATTGATTTGTACATGTTATGCATTATGCATCAGAAATGCACATATACAAAGCACACAGATTAGCTAACTATCTATTATTAATCAATATAATAACTATGGCACAGAAATAAGTGAAATAAGAATACATGTTGTTAATGAATAGGGTATATGGAGATGAGCATGAGTGCGTGTTGATGCAGAGCTGCGTCATCTGAAGTCCTCGCAGGAGTTGAGTCGTCTCTTCGCAGGTGTTCGTTATCTGAAGTCCAAGGGCGTAGGTTTGGTCTCAGCTTTGGTGGGGACATCCCGCGAGGTTTGCCCAGATTATATAGTCTATTATTTATGTTACTGAGTATGGAAATGCACCAGTTTAGGAATAAATACGCCTATGAATTTATGAGGCTCTAAATTATATTTGTATTTCTTTATTAATGCTTAACTGTACTTGGAATTCTTTTTTGTAAGATACTAGTGCCTTAATGGTGATTTCCTATGTTATTTCAGACTGTAGGCAATACAGAATATCACAATACAGAAGTGAATTAATCTACTTCATCTCATTATACTGTATCCTGACTGATACACCATCCTGTATTCTGTCCCTAAATAACTAGTATAACTGTATAATAATAAAAAATGCACTCTCTCTCAAAAAAAAGAGACTGTGTGTAATGCTGAACAACCACATTTTTTATTAACAAATTATTATGTACAGTAGTATTTACACTAACAAAAAATTGTGTCACAATGAAGTACTCCAAAAAAAATTACCAAAAAACCAAAGCAAAAACATCTTTATTCTACTATTTGGCACTCAAAATTAGAACTCCATTATGGCTACTTTCCACATTTTACTGCATTTTCTTGATTCCTTCCTTTTATCTAAACTTGCCAAACAGATGCCTACGTCTGTCATTTACAGATACAAACTGTTGGCCTACATCTTTAAGGTCCACTTTGTCAAGGGCCTCTTGATGCACATGGCATACAGTTACATTATTAAGACGCTGCTGAAACAAGTAGATCGTAACCAAGTTTTCAGTCTCGTCAGTGCACTGAAGCTTCGTTCAGCTTCAGCTGAGGCCACAGGGACAACCAACAACAACCTAACAAGCTTCTCAACCTCATCAAATAAGCCTCTCACCTCACTTGGCATTGCTTTGAGAATGCATGCAGCTTCATCATTTGATGTGATCCTATGCTTTGAAAGAAACATTGGTAGCTGAACCTTCAAAATGTCCCTGTTTATTTCTGGATACTGTACAATCACATCATCCATCTGCCCAGTTAGGAGAACAATATCGATCTGTTTCAGTTTCTGTAAGTCTGGTTGGTTAAACCGTTCCTTGAATTGAATGTTCAAACTGTCCAACACCTTGAAAAATTCTATTCTATAGTATTCCTCTGGTGTTTTTGGCTTATGCTGACTAGCACCGCCAGTGAATCTTCTCGGGGGATTTCTTTGATGAGGGAGTTGAATAGGTTCAATTCCCAGGGAGTCTACCATTACCACTGCCTTCTCAAACACTTCTGCAAACTTTTCTTCACTCCTTTTTTCTTGAAGAGTTAAACAAACATAGTCAACAGCAGCTTGCATGCCTTTAATTGTTTGGGACTGCTTTTGCAATGATTTGTTTAAGCACTCAAGCTCTCCCAACACCTCTGATGCTAGCAGCAGTCCAAGTACAGTCTTACCCTTCTGGAAGCGATCTAGGAGACCATTGGCTCTAGTGCCAGTTTCAGAACCAATTGAGGCCATTTCCTCCAAACTACACAACACAGCCTCGTACTGGCTAAGAACTGTATCAACAGCTTGACCACGCACTGTCCACCCAGTTGGACACAGAGGTTTAACTGTTTTGGTAGGCCCCTCAGATGTTAGATGGCTAGCCAATACCCCTTTGAATTTCCCTGATTGGTTTCTCAGAGTTCCAAGTTCATGGACCCACTGCAATGTGTCACGTAGTAAGGTAGAGGCACTGCAAGCACTCTGTGTTATAAGATTCACACAATGTGCACAACAACGCACATACAAAGCCAATGGCTGTTCTCTCTTCAACACTGCCTGTGCCCCTGAGAACTTCCCTGACATATTGGCTGCTCCATCGTATGTCTGACCTCGCAAGCCAGAGATTGGAATATTCAATCTCAGGAGCACATCAATAGCTAGGTTAGCCATCTGATCACCAGTTGTCCCTAGTGCCTCATACAATCCCACAAAGACTTCCTGCGGCACAAGATCATGATCCACATATCTGAGACATATGGAAACCTGCTCTTTCCCCTGTATATCCTGAGTACCATCCATTATGATGGAAAACTGAAGCACAGACAAGGATCTGATTGTTGAGGCAATTTCCCTCACAATTGTGTTGGCAAATAAAGCTAAGTACTCATTTTGGCACTATGGACTGATATAATCATGGCAACGTTTGAACCAAGAGGATAGAATAGGGTCCTTGGTTGCAAGGAATTTCACAAGATGGTAAAAATTACCCTCATTAACCTCATGTCCTCGAAAGGCAACTCCTTGCCTTGCTAGATATCTCAAAGAGCCCATGATTTGCTCGAGACAGTACCTCGCCTCCTCCTGTGATCTAGCCATTGAACTGGATATTTGTGTGTGCACTGGATTTTGCTCCACTGCATTGACAGTAATGGTGTGATGGTGGGCTTTGCTTCCCTTGTGGCGATTAAAGCCTTCTACGGCATGTTTCCAATTGTTAAACCCATTAGAGCAAAAGGCAGAGTCATTTCTTTTCTCTAGAGTGGTCTTTTTGATGGTGTATGCTTTGACACACTCAAAACAAAGAACTTTCTGCAATGTAGGACTATAATGCAGCCATGGATATTGACTAAACCACTTTGCCTGAAACCGTAACTTCTTGTTTTGAAGTTTCTGTACTTTTATAAATTTTGGATCAGGCTGGTACGGCGCACTTCCCATGTCCAGGACACTGCTACACTGACTTGCTTGAGGATCACTGTTGCTCTTACTGACTGTCTCCTGAAGTGCAAACAAAACTTACCCTGGTCTTTATCCACAATGATATCCTTTTATACTAAGTACCAATTCATTTCACTTTCACATAATAAAACAGGTAGACTATATTTACATTTAATAATTTGCTACTAATCAATAGTAGTAGAGGAGCGTGGGGCACAACCTAAAGCGGGTTAGTTGTAACACATGGTTTAACACTTTCCACACGTAAGGATGACCAAACTTTGTGTATTTACTAGTCGCCATATCAACTTTATTTAGAGGAAAATATTGCGCCAAAATGAAAAAAATCTTTGGAAGATATCATTGAACATTTATTTAACCATCGCAAAAGTAAATTACTTAAGTTTATTTTTAATCTCTGTTTTTTGTGTTAATTTAAAATAAGAAAAAACTGATATAATTTTAATCTTATATCTGTTATTTACCAGTTGATATAGTTCTTTAATGCTGATCTAACAGCAGAAGACACGAGCCGGGGTTTAAATCCCAGTTGTGCAGGCGGGGCATGTTGTCACACTGAGCCCCTATTAGAAATAGAATCTGCACTACCGCTGCTAGTTTGTTTGGCTAGTTATTTTGCCTACTTACACTCTGCTTTATGAAAAAGCTTCGTATGTCCCCTTTCTTCTTCTTGGGTGGCATAGCTGATGTACAAAGCACAAAAAGGCAAACATGTACATGCTGAAGGGCAAAGGGCATAAATGTTTTACTCTGGCCTTTTATAGGGTATGCAGACAGCCCTGGTAACTTACCGCTGTCTTCGATAGACACACCCGCTCGCTTGTCTGCCAGTGTAAGCTTTTGACACTCCCGTGAGTGTAGATACATGCACACCAACCACCCCCACCCCCTCCCTCTCCCTCCCCACGTGTTTTCAGCCAATCAAATGGCGGCGTTTCTTGTACTGTCTTCCTGGCCGTCGGAATCAATCCATAACAGCCCAAAGAAGTTCGCGAAAATATTGGTGGGGACAATTTTGTAATCTTAAAATATTGATTTTTATAATATTTTAAAAATCCCCCCCCCCCCCCCCCCCCCCCCCCCTAAACCTACGCCCATGCTGAAGTCTTTATGAGAAGCTGGATCCAGACTGGAGCTGACGGACTCTCTAGTTACCTCGGGATGGCCGTCCCGAGATAAAACAGAACAGAAAAATAATTAGCGTAGCTGCTGTTCAAGGCATTAAGCAAAGACGATCATGTGCATTGATATAACTATAGAGTACAAGGTTAGGAGAAGCATCATGTGAATGCCTGGCTAAAGAGGTGCGTCTTTAATCTAGATTTAAACTGGAGGAGTGAGTCTGAGCCCCGAACATTATTAGGAAGGCAATTCCATAGTTTAGGTGCCAAATATTAAAACGTTCTTCCTCCTTTAGTTGACTTAGATATCCTCTGTATGACCAGAAGCCCAGAGTTTAGTGATCTTAAAGATCGTGATGGGTTATAAGGCGATAGAAGATCAGTTAAATACACAGGAGCTAAACCATTTAGGGCCTTATAGGTCAGTAGCAATACTTTATAATTGATACGAAACTTAACAGGTAACCAGTGTAGAGATGTTAGAACTGGTGTTATGTGATCATATTTTCTTGACCTAGTAAGAACTCTAGCAGCTCATTTTGGACTAATTGTAGCTTGTTTATTGAGGAGGCAGGACAGCCAGCTAGTAGTGCATTACAGTAATCTAGAGTAGAGGTCATAAATGCATGAACTAACTTTTCTGCATCAGAGACCGATAGCATGTTTCGTAGCTTAGCGATGTTTCTGAGGTGGAAGAAGGCTGTTTTTGTAGTATTTGAAATATGATTTTCAAAAGACAAGTTGCTGTCTAATATAAGTCAAGTCAAGTCAAGTCAACTTTATTTATATAGCGCTTTTAAAAATACAGATTGTTTCAAAGCAGCTTTACAGTGTTAAACAGGAAAATAATGCAGCATAATTTTATTCAGACAGACGTCTAGCCATTCTGGAGAAAAAAATTTCATCAGTTCATTTCAATTATCATACAGTGACAGTGTGGGCTTTATATCAGTAATTAGAGCAGTAATTTAGTTTATATGGTTAATTTAGTTTAATAATTCGATTTATTTCGATATTTAGTTGAAAAATGTAGTGTCCCCAACTGAGCACGCCAAGCCAGAGGCAACAGTGGCAAGGAAATCAAAACCCCATCAGGTGACCTAATGGAGAAAAATAAACCTTGGGAGAAACCAGGCTCAGTCGGGGTGCCAGTTCTCCTCTGGCCAATTAACAAACAGCGTATGATTATTATTCTGGAAACTTTACAGGTCAGAGGTCATTATAGATCGGAATATTCAAAGGATCGGAGGCAACACGCCTGAGACGGGTTTATTGAGGATGACATATCGATTTAAGTATTATTAAATTGTAATATTTGAACAATCGGAGTCATCACGCCAGAGACGGGTTTATTGAGGATGCCGTGTCAACGATGCAATTTCAGGGGAGTCTAATTGACACGGTCTCTGCAGACACTTCAGGGTCCTGCGTTGGTCATGTCTGGGCGCAGGTCCACCATCTGATCTGGATATGGCCTGGATCCGGCTGACTACAGTAAACCTCGGGATAAAACAGAGAGACTATCATTAGCGTAGATGCCATTCTTCCGATGATGTAACGAGTACATCAGGTGTTATGGGAAGTGTTCCCGGTTCCGGCTGACCTAGTTATATGGAATAAAATTTGTGCCATAATTAAACAAACAAATCCATCATTTTGCAAACAAACACTATCTGCTTCGCAAAGGAAATCTCGACTTGCAAACAAATAGAAAGTGATGTGCAAATACAAAGTCAGTTTGAGCGAGAACGCAGAGGAGTAACAAACATATGTGTTGTGTTTTGCAAATAATAAATGAGTGAGCACACATCATATCTCACAAATAAATACAAACCATCCTACAAATTACATGTAACCTTTGAACAAATCTAGTCCATACAAATGCAATATCTGTCTGTTACAAGACTCGCGCAGATTTTCTCACAAATGCAGCTCGCGCAGATTTTCTCACAAATGCAGCTCGCGCAGATTTTCTCACAAATGTAGAGCAACTTCCTCTTCCAAAACAGCAGATGGCGCTTTGGGTCAATTTACACGATTCTGGTCTCCCCCGAGAAACCCTGAAACCAACACTTTTCCAGCTGACGAAATGAGCGGTGAACAGGTGAGTTTCTGTATAATAACCCATTTTGAGATGTTCTTTTGCTAATTGTTCATTACATATCTAAACAACAAGCCACGTTAGCACTTATTAGCAACCCATTATCTGTATATAGGCTATAGTCCTGCCATCATAGGTTGCTTTTTACATCGTGTCTACACTGCATGCGAGCGACGCATTGCAAACTATAGTGAATGTGAACTTGCATATGACATATGCAGTCCCCAAATTATTATTTTGGACAGAAAAATTAAATCCACTTTTAAATTAGATTAAAATGATTATTCAAACTCACCTACCTGTGATTTTCTAATGATCCGGAAGACCTTGTTTAGCATGTTCAGGTGTGTTTAATTAGGGTTAGAGCTAAAATCTGCAGTGCATTTGCCCTCCAGGGCAAGATTTGAATAACCCTGGTCTACACTGAACAAGTTTGTTGTTCTCTATAATAGCTTAATAGGAACATTTTAATCTAATTTAAAAGTGGATTTAATTTTTCTGTCCAAAATAATAATTTGGGGACTGCATATGTCATATGCAAGTTCACATTCACTATAGTTTGCAATGCGTCGCTCGCATGCAGTGTAGACACGATGTAAAAAGCAACCTATGATGGCAGGACTATAGCCTATATACAGATAATGGGTTGCTAATAAGTGCTAACGTGGCTTGTTGTTTAGATATGTAATGAACAATTAGCAAAAGAACATCTCAAAAAGGGTTATTATACAGAAACTCACCTGTTCATCGCTCATTTCGTCAGCTGGAAAAGTGTTGGTTTCAGGGTTTCTCGGGGGAGACCAGAATCGTGTAAATTGACCCAAAGCGCCATCAGCTGTTTTGGAAGAGGAAGTTGCTCTACATTTGTGAGAAAATCTGCGCGAGCTGCATTTGTGAGAAAATCTGCGCGAGCTGCATTTGTGAGAAAATCTGCGCGAGTCTTGTAACAGACAGATATTGCATTTGTATGGACTAGATTTGTTCAAAGGTTACATGTAATTTGTAGGATGGTTTGTATTTATTTGTGAGATATGATGTGTGCTCACTCATTTATTATTTGCAAAACACAACACATATGTTTGTTACTCCTCTGCGTTCTCGCTCAAACTGACTTTGTATTTGCACATCACTTTCTATTTGTTTGCAAGTCGAGATTTCCTTTGCGAAGCAGATAGTGTTTGTTTGCAAAATGCTGGATTTGTTTGTTTAATTATGGCACAAATTTTATTCCATATAGTTAATGCAGCCTAACAATCATTTAATTGAAAAAGTGTTTTATGTGTATGCCACAGTAAAGAGATGTGTTTTTAGTCTAGATTTAAACTGACAGAGTGTGTCTGCTTCCCGAACAATGTTAGGAAGACTGTTCCAGAGTTTAGGTGCTAAATAGGAAAAGGATCGACCGCCTGCAGTTGATTTGATTATTCTCGGTATTATCAACTGGCCAGAATTTTGAGACCGCAGTAGACGTGATGGGGTATAATGTGTTAAGAGCTCGCTCAAGTATTGGGGAGCTAGACCATTTAGTGCTTTGTAAGTAATAAGCAAGATTTTAAAATGTATGCAATGTTTAAAAGGCAGCCAGTGCAATGTTGACAGAACTGGGCTAATATGTTCGTACTTCCTGGTTCTAGTAAGAACTCGAGCTGCTGCATTTTGGACCAGCTGGAAATTATTTATTAAGCGAGCAGGGCAACCACCCAGTAGAGCATTACAATAATCTAACCTTGAGGTCATGAACGCATTAACTAACTGTTCAGCATTTTGCATTGAGGGCATGTGCCGTAATTTAGATATATATTTTAAGATGGTAGAATGCAGTTTTACAGATGCTAGAAACGTGGCTTTCAAACGAAAGATTGGTATCAAAGAGCACACCCAGGTTCCTCACTGACGACGAGGACTTGACAGAACAGCCATCAAGTGTTAGACAGTATTCTAGGTTACTACTTGTGGAGCTTTTTTGTTCAATAATTAAAAATAAAAAAAATTCTGAATTGAGTTGCAGGAAATTACTGGTCATCCAATGTTTTATATGAGCTATGCATTCTGTTAATCTTGTGAATTGGTACGTTTCTTCAGGGCGTGAAGAAATATAGAGCTGAGTATCGTCAGCATAACAATGAAAACTAACGCCATGCTTCCTAATGATATCTCCCAGTGGTAGTATGTACAGGGTGAAGAGTAGCGGTCCTAGCACTGAGCCTTGTGGTACTCCATACTGAACTTGCGATCGGTGTGACATATCTTCATTTACTACTACAAACTGATAACGGTCGCATAGGTATGATTTAAACCATGACAAAGCAATTCCCCTAATACCTACATCATTTTCGAGTCTATTCAAAAGAATGTTGTGGTCGATAGTATCAAATGCAGCGCTAAGATCGAGTAACACTAATAGAGAGATACAGCCACGATCGGATGATAATTGTAAGTCATTTGTAACTCTGATGAGAGCAGTCTCAGTGCTATGATACGGTCTAAATCCTGACTGGAAATCCTCACAGATACCATTTCTTTCTAAAAAGGAACATAATTGTGAAGACACTGCCTTTTCAAGTATTTTTGACAGAAAGGGTAGATTTGAGATTTGTCTATAATTGACTAATTCTGTAGGATCAAGTTGCGTTTTTTTAATAAGTGGTTTACTAATAGCCAACTTAAAAGTTTTCGGTGCATATCCTAATGACAAAAATGAATTAACCCTCTGGAGTCTGAGCTCTTTTGGGGCCCTTTAGAAGTTTTGACATGCTCTGACATTTGTGTTTTTTTCAGTTGCTTATAAACAAATGAATGGCAAAAGTGTAATTACACTGTATTCAGCACAAACTGGGCTACCAGAATATGTGAGAAACATGTATGTATATGCTTGTATTTTTGAGAGAAAAATGTTTATGCACGGATTTTGAAAAAAAAAAAAATATTAAATTAAGGCCTCAAAACAAACAATAGATATGTGTTCACAATACTTTTGACTCCATCTTGTATTTCCATAGAGTTTTTTCTTTAAACTGATGTGAGAATCATTGAGCCTACTCATTCACATAAAACAATACACTGATTTATAATTTGTAAGACAGTTTCTCTTCTCAAAGCCAATATGCGAGGAGGCGTGATATCTAATGAATAATGATGAGATAGCACCTGAGATAACAAAGGACTCGCATTAATGAGCTGCATAATGAATGAGCTGCAGGTAAGTCTGTGACAGAGAGCAACAGGGCAAAGGAAATATATATTTTTTGTAGTTTATTATATTTGGAATGTAATCAACAAAGGCCTATTATATTTTAAATGATCAGAAGATTTGACTACACTGCAAAAAATGCTCTTCTTATTTGGTATTTTTTTCTTGTTTCCAGTACAAATATTAAAAATTCTTAAATCAAGATTAATTTACTAGGTAAGTACAAATTTCTGGGCGGAAAATCAAAAAAATTCATAAAAAACTGTTCATACTGGCAGCCGGAGGGCACTCCGTGCACATTTAGTCCATATATAGCACGCATGAAGAAGATATCTTCTTCATGTGTGCTATATATGGACTACATGTGCACGGAGCGCCCTCCGGCTGCCAGTATGAAGTATGAAGAGTTTTTTTATGAATGAGAGCAGCTGACGCTCGTATTACTATCTTTAGAAGGTACCGACGGTTTTCATATTCATAACTCCTGAAACATATTAACAAATTACGGTCACTATATGACTTTTAGAATAAAACAGAGGTCAAAAATGGAAGCTTGAGTCTTAGATCTTTTAAATGATATATAGTTTGTCAAGGTTGAACTTACATCTGACAGTAATTTTGAGCTAATTTAAACAAAGAAAGCTTCAGTGCGCCTCGTTACACGATGTGTTTGTTTGAGCTGGTGTGTGTGTGGGCGTCGCCTCAGTATTTGAATCTCAATGGAGCGCGCGCTTAGTGGGCGTGGTCGCATTAACGTATAATGAGCCGCTCAGGAATGACTGACAACGCTCTGCTTTCAAACTAATTACATAAACACAGAATATTTGTTTTTGATTTGGTTTACAGTGTTTAAAACCTGACATTTCAGCGTTTCTTCAGACACATTTCTCTTGTTTGTAAGACAAGAATTCACTAAGCTAGAGGTCATTTTCTGAAGACTATCTGAATGAACGACAGAGAGGCTGAAGATCGCGCATCATGTTTGATTTCTTTATTTTGCAAAAAGCACAAAAATTTGTTTTTATTGTGACTGTACAAAAAAAAAAAGAAACTTAACAGATTATAATGATGTATAACACTTGCCTGAATGATAAAAAACGACAGTTATTTGAGTCTCTTTGGCACTGATAAGAAAAAAAGCAAGCCAATCACGCCGGCATGATTGCCGACTCGAGAGGGTTAATGATATTAAAGGTCCCGTTCTTCGTGTCTTTTTGAAGCTTTGATTGTGTTTACAGTGTGCAATATAACATGTGTTCATGTTTCGTGTGTAAAAAAAAAACAGTATTTTTAACACAATTTACTTATCTGTATACCGCTGTTTTCACTGTCCTAAAAACGGCTGATGACTTCCTTTATTCTATGAAGTCCCTCCTTCAGAAATACGTAACAAGTTCTGATTGTGCCAGCGCTTCCCGTGTTGTGATTTGACAGCAGCTTAGCGAACGTGGCACGGTCCTGTGTTGTGATTCGACAGCAGCTTAGCGCACGTGGAAAGGTCACGCCTCTTAACGGGAGATATATGCGCGCTTAATGATCTCTACAGCGTCCCTGGGAAAGCCAAACAAAGGTGATTTGACTCCGGGATGAAAATAACAGCGTCTCGACGACATGGCGACAAACACAGTCAAACGCAACACTTCCTTTTCTCTACGCGACACGTCCTCTTCTCCACGTGGGACAGCAACAAGACCACGCCCCCTTTTTGCGCGTAGTCTTGTGGGCGGAGGTTAGTCTGTTCTACTGTTCTACTGACGTAATTAAAGAAGGAAGTACCAGGATGTAGTCCAAGCCGGCCGTTCGCTGTAGGCTTTGAAAGGGAATTTCTGTTAAATAAAATATCTCGCTTGGCATTGAACTTTGAGATTTATAATTTTACAGGTATTATTTATGCTCTAACAGCAACATTACACACTAACTAAAGTTTGAACAATGGGATCACGAAGAAGGGGGCCTTTAAGAAGAGGATCTATGACCTCTGGTAGCATCTCTTTTAATAGCCTAGTCGGTATAGGGTCGAGCATACATGTTGTTGATTTTGATGATTTAACGAGTTTAGCCAATTCTTCTTCTCCTATAGCAGTGAATGAGTGTAATTTTTCCTCAGTGACACTACAATGCTCTGTCTGATGTGATGCTGTAGTAGACGGCTGCATGGTTAAAATTTTCTTCCTAATATTATCAATCTTACATGTAAAGAAGTTCATAAAGTCATTACTGCTGTGCTGTTTACAAACATCAGAAGTTGAAGCTTTATTTTTGGTTAATTTAGCCACTGTATCGAATAAATACCTTGGGTTGTGTTTGTTTTCTTCCAAGAGAGTCGAGAAATAAGCAGATCTAGCAGTTTTTACGGCCTTTCTGTATGCGATCATGTGCTCTTTCCACGAATTACGAAAGACCTCTAGTTTTGTTTTCTTCCAGCTGCGCTCCATTTTTCTGGCTGCTGTTTTAAGGGCCCGAGTGTGCTCGTTGTACCACGGCGTTGGACTATTTTCTTTAATCTTCTTTAAGCGCAGGGGAGCAACTGTGTCTAAAGTACTGGAAAAGACAGAGTCAATAGTTTCTGTTGCAACATCGAGTTCTTCTATACTATCTGGGATGCTGAGGAGATGATACTGATGAGGAAGATTATTTAAAAAGCGATCTTTAGTAGCGGCAGTGATTGTCCTGCCATTTTTGAAGCGAGGGGACGAAGCTAAATTCTATATATATACATATATATACAGTTTATATATATAAACTGTACTGGAATATTTTGTTCAGCTGATGTGCGTTTATTTGTTAATTTGGCCACTGTACTAAATAAAAACCTGGCATTGTTTTGGTTATTTTCTATCAGTTTATGGTAATGCTAGAGCCTTTTAAAAACGGGAAGTGCTGTCTTTCCACGCGATTCTAAAGACCTCTAAACGTGTTTGTTTTCATTTGCGTGCTAGATTACGAGTTTCTCTCTTGATAGCATGAGTAATATTGTTGTACCACGGTGCAGTATTTTTCTCTCTCACCTTTTTTAATCTGATCGGTGCAACCATTTCTAATGTAATAGAGAAAATGGTGCTCATACTGCTAGTCATTTCCTCTAGTTCATTTGTGTGTTTGGGTACACTGAGCAGCTGAGATAAATCTGGTAGGTTATTTGTGAATTTATCAATAGTGTTTGGGAGAATTGTTCTTCCTGGTCTATAACGCGGAGCACTATGTAAAATATCAGCAGTACGCAGTGTGCCCATTACAAGGTAGTGATCGGTGACATCATCACTTTGCGGTATGATGTCTATATCAGTAGGATTGATTCCATGTGATATAATTAAATCTAGTGTATGATTAAAACGATGAATGGGTCCATTTACATTTTGCTTGACCCCAAAGGAGTTTAATAAATCTGTAAACGCAACCCCTAGCGCATCGTTTGTATTATCTACGTGAATGTTCAAATCACCGTCAATCAGTGCTTTATCGACAGTAACCATTAGGTCTGATAGAAAATCCGCAAACTCTTTTAAGGAATCAAAATAGGGCCCTGGCGGTCTATATATGGTAGCCAAAGCAAAAGATAATAGGGATTTTTATCTGAGAGTGTAACATTTAGCACAAGCACTTCAAATGTTAATCTGTAATGTACATACTATTTTGATCTTTGTATTCCACAATCATTCCATCACTGTACCAGTAGCCTATGCACTATGATCTTTAAACAGATTGAGCTGATCAAAGCAAAAAACAAAAAGCAGAAAAACACTAAATTAACACAAATTCAAGCGATCAGACAAACATTGGTGTAATTCCTGTAGCTTAACCTACGAGGGAATTCAGTCTTTTCCCTGAACTTTCCATCTACAACCTCTAATGATTTACATACCAGACTGATAAAGAAAAGGAGAACGAGGCTATCCCACTTCACAGCACACATGCCCTTAGAAAAAATAAAAATGAAAACCTACTCCTAACGAGCTACCAAGAGTATGCTTGCAAATTAAAAGAACATACGATTACAACATTGGGCTGTTAAACAAAACACATACTCTACTGAAACTAGAGTAGTAAATCCACCAGATAATCTGAATTTTACAAGACAAACCTGCACTAATTTATCCCAAGCGTCCACAAAAGCAGATGCTTCTTCTGGGATACCCAATTTCTTAGGCTTTCCGTCGATCATCTCTCTTAATATTGCTGGGTACAGAAGTGCATAATCAATCTTCTTTTCCTTCAGCCGTGCTTTCACCTGATCAAACGCCTTGTGTTTTTTTACAATGCCGCTGAAAAATCATTGAAGAATAAGACCCTTGTCGTCTCCAGCACACTGCGCTTCATCCATAACATGTTGTTTATCTGTGAAGTTGTGGAATTTGATGATCACAGGTCTGAGACGTTGATTCAGACCCAGTTTCGTTGCTAGCGACCGATGCACCCGATCCAACTTGATGCGCCCAGCTTTAGTGGTTATCTTAAGATGATCAGGGATCCACTTTTACAAGAATTTAACCGGATCAGAGCCCTCTGCCGCTTCAGGTAGGCCGATGATTCGAACGTTGCATCTGTGTCCTCGGTTTTCCAGGTCATCGGTGTGGTCCGTCAATTCGCGCACCTGTTTCTCCAAGGCCGCTGTTTTTGCGTCCACGGATGAAATAAGAGTCTCAACAGCAGCAATCCTCCCTTCCGCATCCCCAATTCACGGATTCATCATCTAAAGTTGGACTGTTTGGTCGTGTATTGCTTCCAGGAACGTAGCAATTTTAGTATCTATAGCACACATTATATTTTATGTGTCATCTTTTCCATTGCCGTTAGTAAAACCAGCTCCGCTTCATTGACGGAGGTGCAGGCCTCCATAGTAGCTTGTTCAGGCTTAACTGGCCCGATTTTCATCTATTTTTTAATTTTCTTAGATTTACTACTAGTCAGTTTCGCGAAATAATCTTCTAGACTCATTATTAAAGATAAAGTAAATTTTTTGTGTGAATTAGCAAGCACTTAAAAGGATAATTGAACGAATATTGTCGGAGCTCATTCGAGTTGCGTCAGAACTCTACGGCGCCATCTTTCCACCTCCCAAAATCAATTTTTAATGGAAATGTGATTTCCAGATATCGGACCACCACTTCAGGCTCAAGACCGAAAACTGGACAAGGCATGACAGAGCGAACTCGAAACCACACGTTTACACAATAAGACAGAGCGCACGAGAATGAGCGAAATGCTCATCCTGTGCACTCACAACAGAATAAAAACACAAGGAAGCACGAATGTCTGAATCCCGACACAGAACTGAAACCAAACTAGACATGTGTCGGAATCCGAACACCATGCTTTGAATATGAAACAAGGCACACAGACAAGAAAACGCACAAAAAAAGACAATACAGGAGTGTCAGGGCTCTGACACAAAACCAAGAATAAACTGACAGAACCTTGACAGATATACTGACAGTAATGTGATTGGACATCTCTGTTATTGGTTTGTGTTTTAGCACCAGCTGAAGGAGACGCAGATGTTGTTCCAGCAGAGAATCCAGCAGAGAAAGAAATTTCTTCAGCAGTTGAGAGAGGCTGTGGAGGCTCATAAGGTGAGTCTGGAGAAGAAGAGAAGTTTGAGAAATCTCAGCCAGGACTCACTGAAGCCACTGTGTGATTGTGATGTGTGTCCTAACAGAACACTGCACAGACAGCAGTGGAGGACAGTGAGAGGATCTTCACTGAGCTCATCCGCCTCATTGATAAAAGCCGCTCTGAGGCCACACAGCGGATCAGAGATCAGGAAAAGATTGCAGTGAGTCGAGCTGAAGAACAACTGAAGCGACTGGAGTGGGAGATCAATGATCTGAGGAGGAGAGACGCTGAGCTGGAGCAGCTTTCAAACACACAGGATCACATCCATTTCCTGCAGGTAACAGAGATCTAGAAGAAAGGGTTCATAGTAGATTTGAGCAAGAGACTCATAGAGAAACATTTCATGAGAGCAGAATGAGCCGTTGACTGCAATGTTGTCAGGAATTTTGTGTGTTGTCTTATATAATTATAAGGTAGATTTTCATCTGATCATCTTGTTTTAAAATAAACAACACTTATAAATGCTTTTCAGTTCTGGAAATCTCTTAATCCACAACTCCACAAGTGCAACAAACAGTTCAAAACTTACAGAACATTTAAAAAAATTTTAACCAAATGATCCCATCTGGTTTCTTACATCATGGTGAAATCAATTAACTTGATGATACCAATTTCATAATTGTTTGACTGTTCCCTTGAGGATCACACCCATGAGTATGTCCATGTAGATCACATTTGCATGCCGAGTCCCACCTACCCAGACATATGGGTAAAAATAGGACACGCATTACTCACTTCATTCCTATTTTTGCTTCGGAGCCAAAAGGTTGTACTGTGATCGCTCATTCTATTCACCTTTCTAGACAAAGAGTACATTTCTACAAAGAAAAGAGCAAATCGAAATTTTAATTGCTAACAAGCTATTGCTTGCAGCTTGTCGTGGCGCATTCGTTGAAGGCGCATTCTGCGGTTTTGCACAATCCAGCTTGCTGTGCATGGAGAGTGCAGCGCTTCACTGTTCAGAGCAGTTTCCCTAATAAAGCGAGCACAGGTGATCGTCTTTTTCAAGATGTGACAAGAATGTACACCGACTGGACCCTCAGCATGGATGAACTGGCACAGAGATGGCCCCAGGGCCTGCGTAAATATCTGTTTCCCCCAGTAAGCCACCTTGCATAGACACTGTGCAAGGTCAGGGAAGATGACGAGCAGGTCTTGTTAGTTGTGCCGTACTGGCCCAACCGGACTTGGTTCCCAGAACTGATGCTGCGCGTGACAGCCCCTGGCAGATTCTCCTGAGGAAGGACCTGCTTTCTCAGGGCCAGGGCACCATATGTCACCCTCATCCAGCAGACCTCTGGAACCTCCACATGTGGTCTCTGGATGGGACGTGGAGGACTTAAGTGACCTACTGCCAGTGGTAGTTGAGTCTATCTCTTCAGCTAGAGCTCCTCTACAAGGTGTGCTTATGCATTGAAGCGGAGTCTGTTCGCTGAGTGCAGCCCCGGCCGAAAATGCCCGGTCAGCTCTGTGCTTTTCTTCCTTCAAGAGGGCTTGGAGCGCTCCACCTTGAAGGTATATGTCACCACCATTTCAGCACATCATGATGCTGGTGATGGCAGGTCATTTGGGAAAGCAGTTTGCTGAGAGGCGCCAGGAGGAGAAATCCTCCCAGGCCATGCCTCATCCCCTCCTGGGACCTCTCTGTCGTCCTTTCGGGTCTACAGAGTGCTCCCTTCAAGCCCCTAAAGTCAGTTAAGCTTAAAGTCCTGAAAGTAAAGAAAGCATTCCTAACCATGTGCACTTCATTCAAGTGTGTGGGGGGCCTGCAGGCATTTTCAATCAGCGAATCGTGCCAAGAGTTCGCACTCCCTTTCAGGACCATGTGGTGAATTCAAGCGCAGCGGCCGGAGGAGGCAAACCCAGCCCGTGTGTTGGTGAACTTAGAGATGGAGGTGATTGGGCTCCAATGAAACGTCTCTGTTCCCTCCTTCAGTCAACGGGGGTACAGTAGTAATCTAGACGTTTTATTTCCAGATGTGAATGGATCACTTTCATGGTTTCTGGACAAATTGTTTATTTTTTTTATTTTTTTTATGTGGTCATAATAAACCCAACACTGTATTTTGCTGTTGCTGTCATTCATTTTTTAAATATATAATTTCAATATGCACTAAAATATGTAGATTCAGCATCACAGTCTTTCTAATAACATTTAAAATATTTTTCTTATGGCTAATATTCAGCTGCTCACATGTTCTTAGCACATGGGGATTTTCTGCTAAAATGCAGTGTCACTAGGTTACCGTGTTAACTATTTCCCCTGTGTCTAGAAACGGCCCTGAATGTGACACCACTAATGCACTTGATCTGTTACATTTATGTTATTGGGAGATGCTTTATCTTCCAAATGATTTCCTAGAAAGTTCACATATGGTGTAAATGGCAAATGCTAGAATTTGTAGCTCTAATGTCATATAATGAATATGAGAAGTAGTGCTGGATTGAGGAAAGTTACTAAAGATCAACAAGAGCCGCTCAAATCTGACAGTAGTGCAGGTTATTGGCTGAAGTGTGGAGGTGATGAGATTTGATTTCTGTTTCCTGTAGAGTTTCCAGTCTCTCTCAGCTCCTCCTGAATCTACAGACGCAAATGACTATTCCTTCAGTTCTCTCTCCTTTTTGGATGTCATGAAAGAAACTGTCAATAATCTGAGAGAAAAACTGGAGGATTTCTGCAAAGAAGAGCTGAAGAAGATCTCTGACAGAGGTAAATTCCTGGAGATTCATCTACTCTCAGAAATCATCCTCCATCATCTCATATCATGTAGAAGATCATATTAGAAATGTCTTAGGAACGGACACAGGGATCGTTTTCTCTTGACATGATAATCACACTCTTCATGTCTGTTGATTTCCACAGTCACTTCCACCAACATTGTTCGCAGGCCCAGGGACGACTTCCTACAATGTAAGTCATTGAGAAAACAAGCAGAAAAACTCACTGAGTGTGTTCATATTCTTCCTGGAGGAGGAGAAAGAAAACATGACAGAAGAGCTTTAGAGTTGATCATGTAAATGATGATTTGCACAGGATATCTGGTAAAGTGTACTGAGACTGCTGACATATTGAACTAGAAGAGTTCAGCTACACTGAAAAAAAAAGTATAACACTGAGTAACACTTTATTTTAAAGGTCCATAATTATGTGGTAGTTAAACATTAATACAATGGTGATGATTAACTTTAATATTAGCCACTATTTATGTGGTTATTAAGATTTAACAATCCAATAATTCATAATGAATTGAACACATATTATGGGCATATTAGCATTATTTGCAACTTATCAAAAATGTGATGGATAAATAAGCAGAAATAAGCCAATAATTAAACCCTGTGGGTCTGCACAGTTTTGGGGCCTTTTAGAAGTTTTGACATGCTTTGACATTTGTGGGGTTTTTTCAGTTGCTTATAAACATATTAATGGCAAAAGTATTTTTGAGAGAATAATGTTTATGCATGGTTTTTGAAAAAACAAACAAATTAAGACACTGAAATAAGGCCACAAAACACAATAGATATGTGTCCACAAGACTTTTGACTAATGGGTGTTGTTGCCTAGAGTTTGTGCTTCAAACTGATGTGAGAATCATTGAGCCTACTCATTCACATAAAACAATATATTCATTTACATTTTGTAAGACACTTTTTCTTTACAAAGGCAGTATGCGAGGAGGTGTTAACAATCATGAATAATGATGATACATCTGATACACACAATATCACTCAAATATCATGTCTCTGAGGCAAGTAGCCGATACGCTGAGTTTCTGTTCATTTGATATGTGCTCCAGTTTGCAGGTGCCTCATCATTATTATATTGTCTATTTGCTTCTTATTTATTAAATCCAGGCAATTGGCTGATGAAACATTGATTAAAATTAAGATCCAATTTATACAAAATGAAATTCACTTTCGCGACCGCTGACCGAGGAAAATCATTTTCAAAAATATGTCTTTATTTGAAATGATTCTGTACACTCAAAAAAAGTTAAATGACCAATAGTTAAATTAACTTAATTCAATTAAGAACAACTTTTCCACACAATTAATTTAGGTCCGGTCCGTACAACAAGACTAAAACAAGTTAATTTAAACAAATAATGTTTTGCTGAACCAAATTAATAGATTTAAGTTCCTGTTCTAGATAATAACTAGCAAATGCTAAAGACAATTATGTTAAGTGTTATTGTATGTAACATATGGTATGAGGAAGTAAGAAGAGACTAGTCTCAGTATGAGTGCAGTTATTGCTCATTGAATAAAGCGACACATGATGTTTGTCATGTCGCCTCACACGACCTGAACACAAACACTCTTCTGAACTTACAGAAACTATTTTACATGTCAAACATAACTGATCATTAAACACTAACAGGCCTTTCCCTCAAAAACGCATAAAATAACACTTAACCCCCTCAAGTCGGCGGTCGCGCCGGTGTGATCGACTCACTTTTTTTCTTATCAGTGCCAAAGAGACTCAAATAACTCATTTTTTATCATTCAGGCAAGTGTTATACATCATTATAATCTGTTAAGTTTCTATTTTTTTGTGTACAGTCACAATAAAAACAAAATGTTTTGCTTTTTGCAAAATAAAGAAAACAAACATGATGCGCAATCTACAGCCTCTCTGTCAAAGACATTCATTCAGATAGTCTTCAGAAAATGAACTCTAGCTTAGTGAATACTTGTCTCACAAACATGAGACATGTCTAAAGAAACGCTGACATGTCAGGTTTTAAACAATGTAAACCAAATCAAAAACAAATATTCTGTGTTTATGTAATCTGTTCGAAAAGAGAGTGATGTCAGTCACCCGCGAGCCACTTCATTATCCGCTAATACAACCACGCCCGCGGCCACGGATCAACTCCATAGACTGTAAAAACTCATACAAACATCTAGTGAAGCGCTGTAACGTTACTTCAGCTTCATCGTTTTGAGACGCGTTGAGGAATAATTCATCTCATGAAAAGCTGTTAATTTCTTAAAGCAACGGATTTAAATATAAATCCTGCTGCAATATAAATTGTCATACACGCAAGACTGTTTAGACAAGATTTATTTGAACTGTTTTGGACAGATTATAACGTGTTTATTGTAAAAAAGCCTAAAGTGTCACATCAATAAAGCTTTTATACGCAAATGTCTGCTCAGATGCTATAAATATAGTACCAGTCAAATGTATTTTGCTTCATATTGATATTGATGTTTAAACATTATAGCCTAATGTTATTTTTCAAATTTTATTTCAAAGTTTGTTTTATCGAGTTACAGTTTTTCTTGATTGCTTTGACCTGGTTAAAGAAACTAGGATCCACTCAGTTTTCATCATCACTATCTCAGCAGAGCAGAAGACCCGTCTTGCAAATGTGTTAACCCTTTCTCATTGGATTGACACATTTTCCCCACCCTTTTGCAAAACAGTTAACACGGATCTCATTCAAGCAGTCCAAACTCCATTGTTTTAGCTATGGTAATCAAACAGAAACCATGTGTTCCTAACTATTAGAAACTACCTAGATCAGTATGAAATCACTGAAGCACCTGTTTGACACTCCTTTACACAAATCTTCAATTAGCAATCAGTCTGCAGGCCTTATTAAAAAAAGGTGCCACGTCTGTGTTGTTCTGTGCCAGCATGGATGGAGGAGGTCTAAGGCAGATGAGAGTGAGAGGAAGAGGTAGAGGGGTCAGAGGAAGAGGAGTCCGTGTGCGAGGGGGAGGTGTAGTTGGAGGGCTCAGGTTTCAGATTAAATTTGGGCAACTGTTATTGATCACGTTATCAATCATTGCCTTTCTCTCAGAGAGGCTGGACAAAGAGTCCAACCTTTTCTAAACAGAAGCACTGTTGCATCCATTGTCAGAATTTTTTGACAGGAGAACAGGTAATGTTGCTGTACAGTACATTGTGTAATGATTGACTGAAAGAGCTCATATACTTGTTTGCAAGTTGTGTTTTTTGAAGGCAAAATTTGCTTTTGTTGCGTATTTTAAATGTTTTGGCGCGGTTAGAGTCATTTTGACCATGAGTGCCACTGTTTAGGCCTGTGTGTTAACCGTTTTGAAAATGTGGAGTTTGAGTTGACAGCTGCATCAAAGCAATCAAGAAAAACTGTAATATCGAGTTTTGTTTTGTAGAAAGGGAATTTTTTTTGTTTTGTAGAAAGTGAATTGCTTTCTTTAAAGTGAATTTTGTTTTGTATAAATTGTATCTTAATTATAATTAATTAAAAAAATATAGCTTGAGACTACTTTCAAAAGTATAAAAATAGTACAAAAAAAATTATAAAAAATGCTCTTAGTCATTTTTGTCTTGTTTCTAGTCTAAATATTTAAACATTCTTAAATCAAGATGCATTTACTAGATAAGTACAATTTTCAACTAAATAAGAAGAGCATATTTTTGCAGTGTAGTCAAATCTTTTGATCATTTAAAATATAATGGGCCTTTGTTGACTACATTCTAAATAAATTATACTGGAGTTTTGTTTTGTAGAAAGTGAATTTTTTTGTTCCCTTTCAAGGGAACTCGCGCTGCGTCACCACTTTGGGAATGCCTCTGCGTGATTGCGTCGTGAAGCACGTATGTAATTAGTCCAATAGAGAGATGGAACCTCATAGGCGAGTGCATGGCCAGACTGGCCATCTGTGTGATCTGGAGAATCACAGAACGGCCGGTAGTCCAGGACTGTCAACTGTCAGTGGGTAATGACGCAACTGTTAACTGTCAGTTCTGTGTTTGTGTCTGATTTCAGACTTTTTTGTTTTCATACAACAAGTTGTAACACATACTGATAGATGAGAGACACTATGGCGAGCGAGCAGCATTACAGACAGTGTGTTCCTCCCTGCCCAAGCTATATCACGAGCGGCGATACACACTTGATGTGTGTTGTTTGTTTGGGAGAGCAGTACGCGCAGTCGGCGCTCGAGGGTCAGGGGGGTTAGAGATGGGCCCGCCCCCTTTTTGAAAACCCTTTTTTTTTTAAAGCCTGCGCTGCGGTTTCTCCTGCCCAGGAAGCGGCCGCGGTGCTGCAGCTGTCCAGCTCTGAGGAGTTGGATGTCTGCAGTATCGTTGCAGGGATTGAAGACTCGCCACTTCAATCTCCTGCCAGTGAGGAGCTCATGGAGGTTTTGTGCAGAGCTGTGTCTAAATTAAACATCGACTGACCAAAAGATAATCAGGAGCGCGCCTCAGTTAAAAGCAGGCTCGAATGAGCGCTTCCTGCCAGCCCTCTCTGTGCAGCCTCCACGTTGGGGCATGCCATTTTTCACCGATCTCCACACTGAGGTGTCAAGATTGTGGAAGCAGCACGCATACACTCACCACAAACAGTGTCCGAGGCTGCCCCTGTACGCATTTCCCCCAATTGCTCTGCTTCCGGGAGTTCTAGAGAGAGTGCGTCAGGATAGGACCCGTCTGTTGTTAGTAGCCCCGTTCTGGCCGGGCCGAGTTTGGTTCTCGGACATCGTGTCTCTCCTCGACGGCTCTCCCCTGGGGATTCCGCTCAGGAGGGACCTTCTCTCTCAGGCGGGCAGTGTCTTCATACACCCTTGCCCAGAGTTGTGGAAACTGTGGGCTTGGCCTCTGAGGGGGCCCAGCTCATGAGTTCTGGTCTCTCAACCGAAGTTGTGGAGACCATTCTACACTCTAGAGCTCCTTCCACGAGGAAACTGTATGCTTTGAAGTGGAGACTCTTCACCTTATGGTGCAGAGATCCCCTGTGGGATCCAGTTAACTGCCCTGCGAGCGCGGTGCTGGAGTTCCTGCAGGAGAGGGTCTCCGCTGGGTTAACTCCCTCCACATTAAAGGTGTACGTGGCGGCCTTAGCAGCTTACCACACTCCTTTGGGTGGTGTTTCATTGGAGCAACACCCTTAAGTTACTCGTTTCCTTCATGGCACTTTGAGGTTGAGACCTGCAGTTTGCACCAGGGTGCCGGCCTGGGACCTCGCTATCGTCCTCAAAGGCCTTTCCGAGGCTCCCTTTGAGCCACTCGAGGAAGTTTCTGAGAAGTTTCTCACTTTAAAGACTATTTTTCTTCTTGCTATATCTTCTTTGAAAAGAATAGGGGATTTGCAAGCCCTCTCTGTGGCACCCTCATGCTTGGAATTTGCCCCCGGCATGGCTAAGGCCTTTTTGCATCCTAGGCCGGGTTATATTCCTAAGGTCCCTACTAATCCTGTAAGACCCTTAGTACTGCAGGCCTTCTGTCCTCCACCATTTCTGACGTCAGACCAAGAGAGACTTAATCGGCATTGTCCTGTCCGGGCTCTAGACGCCTATGTCCACAGAGCTGCCCTGTGGAGAAGATCAGAACAGTTGTTCGTTTGTTATGGCTTGAGGGTGGCCCTACGTCAAAGCAGAGGATGAGCAAGTGGGTAGTCGAGGCTATCTCACTTGCTTATGTTGCGGCCGGACGGCCTTCTCCTTTGGCTGTCCGGGCCCACTCAACTAGGAGTATGGCTGCCTCTCAAGCACTTTTGGCAGGGGCCATCCTGCAGGATGTTTTTGATGCGGCAGGCTGGTCCTCACCGTACACTTTCGTCAGGTTCTACGAGCTCGACATTAATGCTATTCCTGGGGCTCGGGTGCTCGCCCCTTAGACAATGTCACTGCGGGCACCCGGTTCCTATGGGGACGTGGGTATTCTCGTTCCCAAAGCGGTGACGCAGCGCAAGTTCCCTTGAAAGGGAATGTCTCGGTTACGACTGTAACCGTAGTTCCCTGAATAGGGAACGAGACGCTGCGTCACTCTGCCATACTCCCCGCATGCTGCAACAGTCTTGCTTCATCCCTTCCAGAAGCTGTGGGTTTGTGCTTCCTGCTCTGCTTTATAGTCTCCGGTCAATGACGTCATCCGCCTATGACGTTCCGTCTCTCTATTGAACTGATTATATACACGCTTCACGACGCAATCACGCAGAGGCGTTCCCAAAGCGGTGACGCAGCGTCTCGTTCCCTATTCAGGGAACTAAGGTTACAGTCGTAACCGAGATGTTTTGTAGAAAGTGAATTGCTTTCTTTACAGTGAATTTCATTTTGTATAAATTGTATCTTAAATTTAATGATATATTATTTAATTTTTTTACATGAGACTACTTTTAAAAACATAAAAATAGTACAAAAAAAGTAGAAAAAATGCTCTTAGTAATTTTAGTCTTGTTTCTAGTCTAAATATTTAAACATTCTTAAATCAAGATGCATTTACTAGATAAGTAGGGGCGCAGTGGTTCAGTGGTTCATGTAGGTTGTCTACAAACCGGAAGGTTGGTGGTTCAATCCCCGGTTCCACCTGACCAAGTGTTGAGGTGTCCATGAGCAAGACACCTAACCCCAGCTGCTCCTGACGAGCTGGATGGAGCCTTGCATGGCTGACACCGCCGTCGGTGTATGAATGGGTTAATGTGAGGCAAGATGTAAAGCGCTTTGGATGGCCATGGGTCTGTTGAAAGCGCTATATAAATGCAGTCCATTTACCAAGTACAATATATAATATATGTCCTTTGTCCTGTTGCTCTCAGTCACACACCTGAATTAAGTTCATTCATTATGCAGGTCATTATGCAGACTATAATGTTCTTCTGTCCTCTCAGGTGATATCCATCATTATTCATTAGATATCACGCCTCCTCACATACTGGCTTTGTGAAGAAAAACTGTCGTACAAATTTTAAATCAGTGTATTGTTTTATGTGAATGAGTAGGCTCAATGATTCTCACACCAGTTTGAAGCAAAAACTCTAGGCAAGTATTGTGGACACATATCTATTGTGTTTTGAGGCCTTAATTTATTTTTATTTTTTTCTCAAAATCCATGCATTAACATTTTTCTCTCAAAAATATAAGCATGTACATTGTAATAAATCCACTGGAGGCCAGTTGCTGAACCCAAGTGCAGTTTAATCAAAATTCAAAATGTAAAACAAAGACTTGGCATGAATTGGCATAAACTATAAACAAAGACATGGCTCACATAGCATGGCTGAAACAAAACTCACCAACAGTGGTAACAACCTCAATATCAGACCAGGACACACAGCAAACATGAGGGCTAAATACACAGAGACTAATGACTAGACAAGTGACACCTGTGAACAGTGATTAAACAATGAACCAATGACAGAACTGAGGGCCTGGGAATCACATGACAAGACCAGGAAACAAGACAGTGAACATGACACACTCAGAAAACATGATAAACTAAAAACATGAAACATGAACCAACACCAAAACACCCTGTGACATACATACATGTTGCTCTCATATTATGGTAGCCCAATTTGTGCTGAATACAGTGTAATTACACTTTTGCCATTAATGTGTTTATACGCAACTGAAAAAAACACAAATGTCAGAGAATGTCAAAACTTCTAAAGGGCCCCAAAACAGCTCAGACTCCTTGGGGTTCATTTCAAAATTTACTCTCCTGATCCAGACCTGTGCAAAGCATGCTGGGAACTAAAAATCCACTGCAGTTTCACTTTATTCAACACTAATTATTCAGATAGTCCAAATGGATTAAGTAAACTTCAGTTTTACATATTTAAGTGGATTTTACACAGTAAAATTAAACAAAATATTTAGTGATTGTGTGGTTTTAACTCATTTTAATTAAGTAAATTTAACAAGCAGTAAAAATCTTTTTACAGTGTACATTAAAAGATCAGATTCATAATGCCTGATTCTGATGTGTTTTCTCTCCATCAGATTCCCATAAACTAAATCTGGATATGAACACAGTGAATGAACGCCTCTTTCTGTCTGAGGGAATAGTTAAATACACTCGAACAGATCCTCAGCCGTATCCGGATCATCCAGACAGATTTGATGTGCATCGTCAGGTGTTGTGTGGAGAGAGTGTGTGTGGACGCAGTTACTGGGAGATTGAGTGGAGTGGACGTGAAGGTGTGTATATATCAGTGTCATATAAGAGCATCAGCAGGAAGGGACAGGGTAAAAATGGTTTGTTTGGAGCTAATGATCAGTCCTGGAATTTGCTCTGCTCTCCCATCAGTTGCTCATTCACACACAATAGCATAAAGACTGATCTCCCTGTAGAGTCCGTCATCAGCAATAGAGTAGGAGTGTATGTGGATCCCAGTGCAGGAACTCTGTCCTTCTACGGCGTCTCTGGAGACACAATGAGCCTCATCCACACAATCCAGACCACATTCACTCAGCCGCTCTATCCTGGGTTTAGGCTTACACGTGGATCATCAGTAAAAATGTGTTGATGAATGAGCCGCATTGATTGAGTAAATGATGAGCTCCCACTAAACGAGATAAAAATAAAGTCAGAGAATATTTAAGGATGAGTGAGGGAAACAAGGCGAAAAGCAAGATAAAACAAAAAACAAACAGGCAGGGAAACTAACAGAGAAGAGAGAGCAAATATGAGACAGAAGAAGACTCACTGCAAATATGTCTGGATGATACCAGCAAATCCAAGACTTTCAACTCAAAACTTAATTTAAGACATCCAAAGATGATCTCAAAAGACATGTGGAGAGTGAATTTGCAGAGTTTAAAGAACAGTGAAAGAAATACAGGAACAGAACGTCAATGTCGAGGGAGTTAAGACTCAGATTGAAGAGAATGAATCAATCACACCGTTTGTTGATCAATTCCTGTGTAAATGAAGGATCTAATAATTCTAAAAGAAATCTCTGTATGTGTGTGTGTGTGTGTGTGTGTGTGTGTGTGTGTGTGTGTGTGTGTGTGTGTGTGTGTGTGTGTGTGTGTGTGTGTGTGTGTGTGTGTGTGTGTGTGTGTGTGTGTGTGTGTGTGTGTGTGTGTGTGTGTTACTTCAACCATACATCTGTGTTGTACTTTATTTTATTTTATTTTATATTATAATCAATCATTTATAATCATTAGTCATGTTTATATTTGTCATTTGATTTATACCATTTATCATTTAATCATTTATTCATTTTATTATTATTCATGTCATTTTATGTTTTTTATATTTTATATTATTTCCTTGTTACTGTATTTTAATCTTCTGATTGTGGGGTTTCACAGAATGTGGCACGTTTGCCTTCATGAATAAGAGATAGTTTCATGGTTTTATGGGATGTTGTTGTGAATCAGTCAGAGTAGCATAAACACACTTGTTGTATTTATGCTGGTCAGATAGTGATGATGGGGAGTCGACTACAAAAGAGTGGATTCCTGGACTCTGAATAGCCGTAGAGTCGGGCTCTGACTCTGTGTCTGAACTCTCTCACTCGTTCACTGATTCTCTGATCCCTATATAGTGCATGGCAGTTGAGTGCACTATAAGGACTGAGGAATTCAACACACTGCCGTATTACACCGCGTGTCAGAGAGCTGGAGTACAAACAACTGTCACTCACATTTATCCTACATGTAGTTTACTGTAGAAATAGATAAGAGTCATAGCGATAGAAATAGATAAGAGTCATAGCGACTTGTTTGTGATTATACATGACTCTGTGCCAGCTTTAGTTTAATTGATGTTATATTAATGCAATAAATATAAATTTGGTTTCCCATGGTTTACCTATTTGTGTTCATAATCATTAAACTAACCGTAAATCTCACGTCATGAATAAACACATCAACGAGTCTACATTATTGTGTGTAGTTTGTATTTATTTTTAATATCTTTAATGTGACGGTCCAAACAGTTTTTTAAGACAATGATCATGTGTTTTTAGCGCCATCCCCTGACAAATATATTTAGATGAATTCATGAAGGAATACCTTCTTTCTCGTTTATTTAATTCTGACAAAATATTCGACCACGGCTGTTTCCTGTGATTTTTTACTGTAAAATAAGATATCAGCAACAGCTAGGTAACGACCTTGACAGGTCAAGGTAATGTCATCACCAAATTGGTCTAATTTGGACCGTCACTGTTTTAATAAGGGTGTCACATGCTCTGTGTCTGTCCTTGGACTTTTGTTGAAGTGTTTCCTGTGCTTTATATTGTAGTTCTTTGTAGTTTTTCATGTTGATTTGAGTTTCGGCTCAGGTGTGTCTCATTAGTCTTGTGAGCTGTGTCTTGTTCTCATTATCTGTTTGCCTGTGTATTTAAACCCTGTGTTCAGTCATGTTATTGTCAGTTCTTATCGTTGTGTGATGTTGGTTGTTCTGTTCCTGAGAATTGTTCCTGTCTCTATGATTTGGTATTTGTGACGTTTTGAGTTTATTTAAATAAAGTACGACTGCATTTGGATCCTGCTTCCTCATCTTCTGCAGCCATTTGTGACAAAGGGTATTTTAAGGCTTTGTGTCGGGGGAAATGAATGAATTAAGTGTGTAATAACTGCAATCTTGTATTATTCCTGACCCTGTTTATGTGTGAAATTAAGTTGAGTAGTTGATTTCATCAACTCCTACAGTGGGAGTCGGGAGTCCACTCCGGAAAAACTTGATCATTGAAACATACACAAGTGAGATTATTATCAATATATTGTCTCATTTACGCTTCTGCTGGGCTTCAGTATTCCATTCAAACACCCAGCACTGAAAACAGACCTTCTAATTGAGAAGTTAAAGTGATATTCAACTTTTACAGCCACCAACACATGACATCTGTACGTGTAGACTGTGGGAAAGAGTTTTATGTCTGAATTAACCCCTACGGGTCTGCACACTTTTGGGGCCCTTTAGAAGCTTTGACATGCTCTGACATTTGTGTTTTTTTCAGTTGCTTATAAACACATTAATGGCAAAAGTGTAATTACACTGTATTCAGCACAAACTTGGCTACCATAAAATGTGAGCAACATGTATGTACATGGTTGTCTTCTTGAGAGAATAACGTATATGTGTAGTTATTGAAAAAACAAAAAACTAATATGGTCAAAAAAAATGTTCACAAGACTTTTGACTAATGGGTGTTGTTGCCTAGAGTTTTTCCTTCAATATTATGTACAAATCATTGTGTCTGCTCATTCACATAAAACAATATATTGATTTAAAAGACACTTTTTTGTTTACAAAGCCCAAATGTGAAGAAGAGTGAAGGATCATGAATAATGCTGTGAGGACAAAAGAACCACTTAACGAGCTGCATAATGAATGAGCCTTTGAGTCAGGTATGTGACTGAGAGTTTTGTTTTTCTCTAACGTGTGTGAGCGAGTCGTCCAATCACATAGCGTTTAGTGGGTATATAAACAGGAACTTTAAGGCACTGCTCATGTGTTAGAGCAGCGTTTGTGTGTCACTGCCCGTGGACTGCCTGTTCCGGTTTTTGCCTCCCTTCCACTTTCAGGTATTTGTTGCTCGTAGGGCTGTGAATCTTTGCGTAGGAAGCGAATTGATTCGATTCACGATTCATAGGTTTTCGATTTGATTCAAGAATGATTTTTGACAATTCAGAACGATTCGTTTCGAGATGATTCACATTAAAATTTGATTAATTCGATTCGATTATGCACTTTTTTATATGCATTAATAGGATTATTAAAACGCTTCCCCTTATGTGTCTTAGTCAGGGTGTGCATTACACAGCGGCCTTCAGGGGTTGGGCGGGGGGGGGGGGGGGACAGTAACACTTTATTAGGTTTATTAGTTAACATTAGTTAACTACTTTGATTTACATGAACTAATAATGAACTGCACTTATAAAGCCTTTATTTATCTTTGTGTCACAGATACACCAGGTTCCACCGTCACTCCCTCACAACGATCTTTGTCACCCGAATACTAAACACCTGCACCTGTCACTTATCAGCATGGACTACTTAAGCACACACATCAGTCACACTCATTGTCTGTTCTCCCAAGCAGATACAAGACTGACGCTCTCTACGCTACTTACCAAGTGAAGACATTCCTGCGAAGATTCCTATTCTCCAGCGTTCCACGATCTCCTTTTTGTATGTGCTTAACTAATAAGTATTAATATTTCCCTGGTCATCAGGGTGGCATAGTCAGCTATATTTTAGAGTTTCTTTTTTACAATTCTTTCCTGCCACATTCAGTTTTATAAATGTTAAATACAGAAATGTTTATAAGAAATAACCTGCTCGGGGGCCATCAGATATAATAACTTTCTCACTGGCAACTATTGTAGAAAACAAACGTGTGATAGCAAAGATATGAAGTTTTGCACATGTGACGTCACTCAAACACAGAAGCAGGAAACAGGAAACTCTTCAGTTCAGAGAAAGAGAAACTGAAGTGAAGTGGAGCTGTTGTGTGTTTGTGTCTCTGTATTCAAGCTGTAAAATGGCAGAAGCCAGAATTTCTCAGGATGAGTTCCTGTGTTCAGTGTGTCTGGATCTCCTGAAGGATCCAGTGACCATTCCCTGTGGACACAGTTACTGTAAGAGCTGTATTACAGAGTGCTGGGATCAGGAGGATCAGATGAGCGGCTGCACATGCCCTCAGTGCAAACAGACCTTCAGTCCAAGACCTGCTTTAGCTGAAACCACCCTTCTGACTGATGTGGTGGACAAACTGAAGAAGAGAAAACTTCCTGATGACTGTTACGCTGGAGCTGGAGATGTGCAGTGTGATGCCTGTACTGAAAGAAAATACAAAGCCGTCAAGTCCTGTCTGGTGTGTCTGAACTCTTACTGTCAGAATCACCTTCAACAACATGAGAGTTTCTTTAAAAGAAAGAGACACAATCTGACCGATGCCACTGCAGGAGATGATCTGCAGGAGATGATCTGCCAAACACATGATAAACCCCGTGAGGTTTTCTGCCGCACCGATGAGACGTGTATATGTGTGCTGTGTACGATGGACGAACATAAAAACTGCCGCACTGTATCAGCTGCAGCAGAGAAACAGGTATGAACTTTAAACTAGACACTGATGAAATAATGCTGACACTGTTTATATATCTCACGTCGCACCTTTGACCATGGGTATCCTCAGAGGATCGATATGACCTATGACCAGTGCATATTTAAAATAACGATGTTGGCTTACGATCCTCTATATCCTCCAGGGGGATCAAATTTAAAAATGATCGTTTTAGAAGATTTATAACTCTGATTTCGGGTTCTATCTGCAGGCCACGTGTTGGATTTAGCATTCCATCACAGAGGCATTTTATGTGTGCTCTCCCCTCATCTCTATGAGCAAGTGATAAAATAAGATTCTAATGATGAGTTTAAGGACATTTAAACAGACCATATCATAAGGGTGAATCACAATATTTTAGCTAGATGAATATATCAAAATATCTTAATTTTTTCAGAGGGTCACAGCAGCCGTTGTGAGTGGATGCCAGCATTCAGACTGAGCAGTCGTACACACTTTCACATTTAGGGGAAAGGTTTTATGGGGGCTTTCCATAGGCATAACAATTTTTGTACTGTAACTTTATATTCTATGCTGAACACCTAAACACAGTCAGAAGAGATGGAAGCCCTGCACATGTTATTTGATCCCCTCATTTCAGTGGGTGAGGGCTTCTTAGTCAATAACACAAATACACAATAACAAGTCCTTAGTTGGTGTTATCTGCAGCTGTCAAACCTTCAGTGAAAACACAAAACTTTCCGAGAACTTGTTCAAGGCTACAGACAACGAACACACTAGTTTTATAGAGAAAAGTATCAAAGGTTATCAAACCAAAACCTGTTTACTACAGAAAACTAGAATTCCCCTTGTAGAATTCCCCTTCTAACAAAAACATCTTATATAAGTTTAATATAATTAAAAACACTTTAACTTCCCATCACAGGGATAAAAGTTGTGGTATTACTATCTTTTTGGCCACAAGGTTACCTGGGGATCCCACCAGTTGAGAGGGCCGTCGCGATGCAACTGTGTCCGGCGACCGCCTCCAACTGGCGTGGTGACCCACGTCTCCCGTACAAGCCCTGTAAGTTATTTTCCAGTCTGACTGCGAAGTTCCACCCCGCTGCTGGCAGCAGCGCCTCCGCCTGCTCGTCGCCAAGGAGTCCGCCTACCATCGCCCCCGCTCCCGCCCCAGCCCAGCAGCAGCCTACACCTCGGTGAGGGCGTGGAGCCAGCCGTGGGAAGGACGTCCAGGCCGCTGCCAAGCCAGGTGGCAAGCGCCGTCGTAAGAGACCCTGATACGGGCCACCCAGAGATGGAGGAAAGTGCTCTTCAGGAGATGGTAGCAGCACCACTCCTTCCCCCGGAGGAGGGCCGGGGCAAAATCCTTTGTTGTCGTTTGTTTTCTGTTCCTGTCCCAGTACCAGCGTTACCCAAATTGTCAATAAAAGAGCAGTCTCCAATATCTCTGGGTGCCAAGAGAGCGTGCTTGCCTTGTCACCCTCAAGCGCCTCTCCAATCGCCAGCAGGGGGTGCCTGCTGTGGGGACACACACAAGCGGCTTTCCCACACTCGCACACCCTCTTAGCGGAAGCAGGTAAGTGTTGCACAGCACACTCAGACCCCACTTCGGGCCGCCACAACGCCGTCCGAGTCGGGTCCCTGCATGCCGCTCCACTGCCCCGCTGCGGGCATGTCTGTGGTGCCGTTGGTCCTGCTTGCACGGTCCCTGGGAGCCTGGCTAGGGCTTCCCAACCCGTCTCACTTGTTCATCCATACCATCAGACTCGGCTATGCGATTCAGTTGGCACAGCGTCCCCCCAAGTTCAGGGGCATTCACTTCACCTCTGTGTCGAAGGAGAACGCTCCTGTGCTCCAGGCAGAGATCGCGGTCCTACTGGCGAAGGACGCGATAGAGCCGGTCCCTCCAGCCGATATGAAGACCGGCTTCAACAGCCCGTACTTCATTGTACCCAAGAAAGGCGACGAGTTACAGACGATCTTGGACCTGCGATTCTTGAACCGGTCACTTCACAGGCTGCCGTTCAGAATGCTTACGCAGAAACGCATCTTCAGGTGCGTCCGTCCCCAAGATTGGTTTGCTGTGATCGACCTGAAGGACGCGTAATTTCATGTCTTGATTCTCCCTCGACACAGACCGTTTCTACGCTTTGCGTTCGATGGACGAGCATATCAGTACAAAGTCCTGCCCTTCAGGCTGTCCCTGTTGCCCCGTGTCTTCACGAAAGTCGCGGAGGCGGCCATTGCTCCCATAAGAGAGCATGGCATTCGCATCCTCAACTACCTCGACGACTGGCTGATCCTTGCCCAGTCGCAAGAGCAGTTGTGCGAACACAGGGACATGGTGCTCAGTCACCTCAGCCGGTTGGGGCTTCGGGTTAACTGGGAGAAGAGCAAACTCTGTCCCATGTAGAGGATCTCTTTTCTCGTTATGGAGATGGATTCGGTCGCCCTGACTGAGCGCCTCACCGAGGAGCGCGTCCAGTCAGTGTTGAACTGCCTGAATTCATTCAGAGGCAGGACAGCGGTTCCACTGAAACATTTTCATAGGCTCCTGGCGCATATGGCATCCGCAGCCGCAGTAACACCGCTGGGATTGCTTCATATGAGACCGCTTAAACGCTGGCTACACGAGAGTCCCGAGATGGGCGTGGCACAGCGGATCCCTCCGTGTCCAAGTGACGCCGAGATGCCACCAAACGTTCAGCCAGTGGTTGGACCCTTCATTTCTACAGGCAGGAGTGCCTCTAGAACAAGTGTCCAGGCATGCTGTTGTCTCCACGGATGCCTCATCAACTGGCTGTGGTGCCACGTACAATGGGCTTGCAGTTTCGGATCTGTGGACGGGGCCTCAACTGCAATGGCATATCAATTGCCTAGAGTTGTTAGCAGTTCGCCTTGCACTCAGCTGCTTCAAAATGATGCTCAGAGGCAAGCACGTTCTGGTCCGTATGGACAGCACTGCGGCCATTGCGTACATCAACAAACAGGGTGGTCTACGCTCCCGTCGCATGTCACAACTCGCCCGCCATATCCTCTTATGTAGTCAGAAGCATCTAAGGTCGCTTCGAGCCATTAACATTCTGGGCCTCCTCAATCGGGCAGCCGACGAGCTCTCACGACAGCTAGTGCTCCCGGGAGAGTGGAGACTCCATCCCCAGGTGGTCCAGCTGATCTGGAGTCACTTCGGGACTGCACAGGTAGACCTGTTTGCCGCCCCGGACACGACCACTGCCAGTTGTTTTATTCCCTGACCAAGGGGACCCTCGGCTCAGATGCTCTGGCACACAGCTGGCCCCGGGACCAATGCAAATATGCATTTCCCCCAGTGAGCCTTCTTGCACAATTCCTGTGCAAGGTCAGGGAGGACGAGGAGCAGGTCCTGGTGGTGGCTCCGTATTGGCCCAACCGGACTTGGTTCCCGGAACTGATGCTCCTCGCGACAGCACCTCCTTGGCCTATTTCTCTGAGGAAGGACCTCCTGACTCAGAGACGGGGCACCCTCTGGCACCCGCGTCCGGACCTCTGGAAACTCCATGTCTGGTCCCTGGACGGGACATGGAGGTTCTAGGTGGCCTACAACAGGCTGTGGTAGACACCATCACTTCCGCTAGAGCGCCCGCTATGAGACGGCTCTTAGCGTTGAAGTGGAACCTGTTCGTCGATTGGTGCTCTTCACGCGGAGAAGACCCCCGAAGATGTTCGATCAGTTCGGTGCTTTCCTTCCTACAAGACGGTTGGAGCGAAGGCTGTCTCCCTCCACCCTTAAGGTTTATGTTGCCGCAATCGCCGCTAATCATGACATGGTAGATGGAAAGTCCTCAGGTAAGCACGATCTGATCGTCAGGTTCCTGAGGGGGGGCGAAGAGACTAAATCCGCCTTGCCCTCCCTCTATACCCTCTTGGGACTTAACTCCGGTGCTAACCGCACTGCAGAGAGCGCCATTTGAGCCTTTGCAGTCAGCTGAGTTAAAAGCTCTGTCCCTGAAGACAGTACTCCTGACTGCACTGGCCTCCATCAAGAGGGAAGGGGACCTGCAGGCATTTTCGGTCGACGAATCGTGCCTGGAATTCGGAACTCATGTAATCCTGAGACCCCGGCCCGGATACATGCCCAAGGTTCCCACCACTCCCTTCCGGGACCAGGTGGTGAACCTGCAAGCGCTGCCTTCGGAGGAGGCAGACCCAGCCCTAGCTTTTCTCTGTCCAGTTTGCGCACTGCAGACTTACATGGACAGAACGCAAAGCTTCAGGACCTCAGAGCAGCTCTTCGTCTGTTACGGAGGACAGCAGAAGGGAAAGGCTGTCTCCAAGCAGAGGATGGCCCACTGGATAGTGGATGCCATCGTCTTGGCATATGAAACCCAAGAAGTGCCCTGCCCGCTCGGGTTAAGAGCCCACTCCACCAGAGGTGTAGCTTCTTCCTGGGTGTGGCATCGTGGCGCCTCGCTGACAGATATTTACAGAGCTGCGGGCTGGGTGACACCTAACATGTTTGCTAGATTCTATAGCCTCCTTGTAGAGCCGGTATCTTCCCATAGTCAGTAACACCGAAGTGCCCATTCTGAGTGTCGGCTTGCTGCGCCATTCTCTTCCCCATGGAACGGATACGTGCGCTTATTTTGCTCCAGTCGAGTTCCCCTAAGGATAGAACGGCGAACCCTGTTGAGTCCTCCGCAACCCAACTTGTGTTAGGCTGGGTTCCATATGTTGTGACCCCCACGGTGGTCCCATATGTGTATTCTCCACGGTACAGCTCACTACGGCGAGCTTGTGTCTTTCCCTCGGCAGAGTCTCCTCTGCCGTCTCAGTACGGTGTTGTTCCCCCGCCTGCTTGGCCGGGACCACCCCTGGGACTTCCGTATGTTGCACTGCCCAAGGCCAGTCCATACGTGTATTCTCCACATGGTAACTCCTTCTGGGCATGATGTGGCTTCCGCAGTGGCCCCTCCGGGCACGCTTGCCAGCGTTATCCAATAGTCTGCTGAGTGGGTCTTGCAGAACAGCAGTGTGACCCTCCCTGCGTGAGTTTTCCCGCCCGGAACAGACGGGGTCTGAGGGGCTCTTCGCTGGGCGCTGGAAGTGGTAGTAACTGTGGCGTTTTCCAAAGGGATCCCAATTCGTCGGTGATGTCCGACGTACGTCTTCGTTCCCTCCTTCAGGGAACGAGGGTTACCATACGTAACCGAGACGAATGGTCTGGAAGAAAAAGTCTGTCTTAGAGTGAATTATACATGTAAGGTATTCTATAGTATATTATTATTTTTGAAAAAGCAATCTCTCAACTGGAGATATTTCAAAATTATCCTTTAGACTCTTCTGTATAAAATGCCTAATTTGTAAAAATCTGATTTTGAAAGCCCATATTTATCTACAATTTGTTGAAATGACATTACATTTTTATCAATAAACAAATCTTGAAGCCTAGCAACATCTTTGTCACACCAAAGCCTGAAGCAAGCATCCATCATTCCTGGTTGGAAATCTGGGTTCCCTTTCGTTCAGTCACTAAAACGTAACGTTAGTGACTAACGAATGGGGGTTTCGCTTAGAAGCCTATCATCTTCGAGCTTTAAGAAAACGCCCAATGGCGTGCCAATGCCATGGGGCATGCGGAATTTGCATATGTAACTCCGCCTCACCGTGTGAGTATAAAAGGAAGTATGTGGCAATATCGCATTATGTTTCTGCTTTCGGAGCCAAGAGTTCCTACCTCTTCACTCCTCTCAAGCCTTCTGAGACTCTGTCAGCCTCTTCGAGACGAGCGGCTTTCCAGTCGGTGTTGGTGTGACGGCGCGTTCCAGTGATCGCATACTTCCTGCCTGCTGATCTGCGCAGTGGTCTGCTAGACGGCTGGTGTGTGTTTCCCTGGGCGCTTCAGCATCGACTGCGAGGCTTCCTCTCACAAAAAGAGCTTGCGCGTGGCACGTCTGTTTCAAGACGGTTCGCCCGTGCACTTCCGGGTGCGATCGATCTCAGTTGCTGTCAATGGGCACATTCACTGCTCGATGTGTTTGGGCTTCAGCACGTTCGGGCAGTGTTTGTGGATGTGTCATGTTCCCACTGCGGGAACGTGACCATCGCGATGTCGCGGTCGAGACTCAGTGATCTCCGTGAGGAGAGAGAGTCCCCTCTGCCACACCCCAATCTACCGTCTCCGAGAGAGGTGGTATTTTGGCTGGTAGCCAGGGTGTCCTGAGGGCGGTGCCGTGGTATTAAGAACCCCGACGATCATTCCTCGGGCCACGCCCCGCTCTCGCACATCGCTTCCCGTGAGTGTTGGACTGAAACAGCGGCCCGTCTCTGACGCCTCGTTCGTTTCGTTCACACTCCAGATAGCAACGGGTTGTCGATCGCCGCATCCCAAGGTGGGCTGGAGTCTTTTGGGGATGACGATTAGGTTGTGCTCCGCCTCCGGGTGTGTCAGCGCTGCCTGATCCGACCTAAAGTTGACAGCCATGTTATCTCGGGCAGCCGCGAGTCTCACGCTGGTGTGGAACTCCGCCCAGTCGCGAGTGCTCGTGGTTGCGCGATTGGTTTTTGGGGGCGGCACCCGACAGCTGTTGGGCCCTGTCCGCCCTCCCTCCTCCCGCCCGGCCCAGCAGCAGCCTTCACCTGGGCCGCACCATGGAGGTGGTTGCAGGATGACGCCCAGTCCACTCCCCAGCCTGATTAAACGCCAGGCTGGAGGTGGACAACTCAGAGATGGGTCTTTCCAGGGGATGGTAGCAGGGCCTCTCCTTCCCCCGGTGTAGGGCCGGGCGTAAAATCCTTCTGCTGCTGGCCCCCGGGCTGGCGGCACTTGGAAAGATCTGGTGTCCCCATCCCTGAGCACCCAGAAACCGGTGATGATGGTGCGCGCCACCCTCGGGTCCCGCCACTTGCATCCCTCTCTGTCGCCAGCCTCCTCTCAGAGCAGACCCCAGTGGAACGTGCGTCTTTCCCTGGTCTCCTCTGTCAGGACGCAGCTGTTAACCGTGCCCCCACACCGGGACGCCCAACAGCCTCCGGGCCGGTAACGCTGCCTCGCTGCCCCCTGCGATTCAGTTCGCGCAGGCTCCTCCCCGCTACAGGGAAGTCCGCCAGACCATGATCAGGGCCACGCCCCCGTCATGCGTGCGGAGATTGCCACCCTGCTGGCGAAGGGTGCGATCGAGCCTGTCCCTCCGGCCGGAATGAAGTCGGGGTTCTACAGCCCCTACTTCATTGTACCCAAGAAAACCGGTGGGTTACGACCAAACCTGGACCTTCGCATCTTGAACCGATCCCTTCACCGGCTTCCGTTCAAGATGTTGACTGCGTAACGCCTTTTCGAATGCGTTCGTCCTTACGATTGGTTTGCAGCGATCGACCTGAAGGACGCCTACTTTCGTGTCTCCATCCTTACTCGACATAGACCGTTCCTTCGGTTTGCTTTCGAGAGGGCGGGCATATCAGTATGCGGTCCTCCCATTCGGGCTATCTCTGTCCCCTCGCGTCTTTACAAAGATTGCCAAGGCAGCCCTTGCGCCCAGCACGGGGTTCGCATCCTGAACTTCCTCGACGACTGGCTCATACTGGGCCACTCTCGAGAGCAGGTTTGCGGACACAGAGATCGGGTGCTCCATCACCTAGCCCGTCTGGGCCTTCGGGTCAACTGGGAGAAGAGCAAACTCTGCCCAGCGCAGAGGATCTCTTTTCTCGGTATGGACATCGACTCGGTCGCCATGTGCGAGCAGCTCTCGAGCGAGCGTGCGCAGTCTCTGCTGACTTGCCTCCGTCAAATCGAGAGCAAGAGTGCGGTTCCACTGAAACTATTTCAGAGGCTCCTGGGGCATATGGCATCTGCAGCCGCGGTGACGCCGCTCGGATTGCTTCATATGAGACCGCTTCAGCACTGGCTTCGCGATCGAGTCCCGAGATGGGCATAGCAGTCTGGCACGCTCCGGGTCCAAGTGACTCAGGCCTGCTTACAGACACTCACCCCGTGGTCGAACCTCAGCTTTCTATGGGCCGGTGTGCCCTTAGAACGAGTTTCCAGGCATGTTGTCGTATAGACGGATGCCTCTGCCACGGGCTGGGGTGCCATGTGCAATGGACAAGCAGCCGCGGGCTCCTGGACAGGAGCCCAACGCCTTCTGCATGTCAATTGCCTCGAGTTGCTGGCAGTACGGTTCGCCCTGCACCGCTTCCGAGCGCTGCTGAAGGACCAACATGTACTTTTCCGGACAGACAACATGGCCGTAGTAGCGTACATCAACCACCAGGGCGGTCTACGCTCCCGCCGTATGTCTCAACTCGCCCGCCATCTCGTTCTATGGAGTCAGAAGCGCCTGAGGTCCCTTCGTGCTGTCCATATTCCGGGAGTCCTGAACCTCGCAGCCGACGAGCTCTCACGGTTTCAGCCTCTCCTGGGAGAATGGAGACTCCATCCACAGACGGTCCAGCTGATTTGGGAACAGTTCGGGGACGCGCAGGTAGATCTGTTTGCCTCCCACGACTCTTCCCACTGCCTGTTCTATTCCCTGACCGAGGGCATGCTCGGCACGGATGCTCTGGCGCACAGCTGGCCGCGGGGCCTACGCAATATGCGTTCCCCCCAGTGAGCCTACTCGCACAGCTCTTGTGCAGATCAGGGAGGACAAGGAGCAGGTCCTTCTGGTCGCCCCGTACTGGCATGGCCGGACCTGGTTCCCCGAACTCATACTCCTTGCGACAGCCCCTCCCTGGTCTATTCCTCTGAGAGTCCTCACTCAGAGACGGGGCACCCTATGGCACCCGCGTCCCGATCTGTGGAACCTCCACGTGTGACTCCTGGATGGGACGCGGCAGGTTGAGTGGCCTGCCACCTACGGTGGTCGCCACCATCACTTCCGCTAGGGCAGAGTATAAAACTCGGCATGCCTTTGCGTTGAAGTGGAACCTCTTCGTCACCTGGTGCTCTTCTCGCCAAGAAGACCCCTGGAAATGCCCGATCGGGTCCGTGCTTCATTTCTCCAAGAGGGGTTGGAGCGAAGGCAGTCTCCCTCCACCCTCAAAGTTTATGTGGCCGCAATATCTGCCCACCAAAATCTTTTGGAGAACAAAAAGGTAAGACCTGATCATCAGGTTCCTGAGGGGAGCCAGGAGACTGAATCCTCCTCGCTCTCCTCTCGTACCCTCTTGGGACCTCGCAGTAGTGTTAAGTGCTCTGCAGGGGCCTCCCTTTGAGCCTTTGCGGTTGGTCGATATTAAGTTCCTGTCTATGAAGACGGCTCTGCTGACCGCATTGGCCTCCGTTAAGAGGGTCGGGGACCTGCAGGCATTTTCGGTTGACGAAGCGTGCCTGGAGTTCGGGCCGGCTAACTCTCACGTGATCCTGAGACCCCGGCCTGGATATGTGCCCAAGGTTCCCACCACTCCGTTTAAGGACCAGGTGGTGAACCTGCAAGCGCTGCCTTTGGAGGAGGCAGACCCAGCCTTGGCATTGCTCTGTCCAGTACGCGCTCTCCGCGCCTACGTAGACATGACGCAGTGTTTCAGGACCTCAGACCAGCTCTTTGTCTGTTATGGTGGAGAGCGGAAGGGAAGTGCTCTCTCAAAGCAAAGGCTGTCTCACTGGATAGTGGACACCATTGTTTTGGCTTACCAGCAGCAAGGTCGACCATGTCCCCTTGGTGTGAGGGCACACTCCATTCGGAGTGTGGCCTCCTCTTGGGCTCTAGCGCATGGCGCCTCGCTAGCAGACATCTGCAGAGCTGCAGGCTGGGCGACACCTAACACATTCGCCAGATTCTACAATCTCCGAGTGGAGCCAGTGTCCGACTATGTACTCGCCCCCCCGAGGGGCCGGTAATGGGCCAGGCTCAGGTGTCTTCGCTTGCTCGCCACTCCACTCCACGGACTGGATACGTGCAATATTCTCCTCAGGTGAGCTCCCCGAGAGCCCTGAGCTCCTCCAGCACTGTCGACGCTGACATCAGTTTAGTCTGCCCTTTCGAGCCCAGACCCTCATGTCCGGCTAGGTGCCCCGTGTGCATGGTTCCCTCCGGCGACCCCCACACGTGTATTTCACCGTAAGTCTCAGCAGTGAGCGGGTTTCTTCCCTTGGCGTGTCCCCGCCACCCCTAGGGTTAAAAATCCACCTTCGGCTGGTACCCTTGTGTTTTCCCATATGCAGCCCTTAGCGGGTCATATGTGTACTCTTAAGTCCTCCCCACGGGTAGGCATCTTGGCATTCCCTCCCTGGGATATGCTTCCCAGTGTACCTTGGTATTCCTGTGATAAGTGGGAGTCCTTCGTCCGTACTAGTCTTACGACAGGGTACTCACACTTACGATGGGCACTGGAAGACAGCTGAGTGGCGGGATTATATTGGGACCCCCATTCGTTAGTCACTAACGTTACGTCGTAGTGACTGAACGAAAGGGAACGTCTCGGTTACGGATGTAACCCTCGTTCCCTGAGGAGGGAACGGAGACGTAACGTCCCGTTGCCACTTCAGCTGTGCTACCTGGAACGCAGGAGTTCAGTCTTGGCTCCTCAAGCAGGTAATGCGATATTGCCACGTACTTCCTTATATACTCACGCGGTGAGGCGGAGTTACGTATGCAAATTCCGCATGCCGCATTCTCTAAGCTCGAAGATGAAAGGCTTCTAAGCGAAACCCCCATTCGTTAGTCACTAACGTTACGTCTCCGTTCCCTCCTCAGGGAACGAGGGTTACATCCGTAACCGAGACGTTCTGTTTTTTGGCCACAGGTGTCAGTCGCGAGTTTAAATTTCAGAAAAACGCATATAGCCCCTTTAAACAAAACACATACTCTACTGAAACTAGAGTAGTAAATCCACCAGATAATGTCAGAATTGTCCGCAACAAACCTGCACTAATTTATCCCAAGCGTCCACAAAAGCAGATGCTTCTTCTGGGCTACCCAATTTCTTAGGCTTTCCATCGATCATCACTCTTAATATTGCTGGGTACAGAAGTGCATAATCAATCTTCTTTTCCTTTAGCCGTGCTTTCACCTTATCAAACGCCTCGTGTTTTTTTATCAATGCCGCTGAAAAATCATTGATGAATAAGACCCTTGGCAATTTGTCGTCTCCAGCACACGCGCTTCATCCATTACACGTTGTTTATCCGTGAAGTTGTGGAATTTGATTATCACAGGTCTAGGACGTTGAGTCAGACCCGGTTTCGCTGCTTACGACCGATGCGCCTGATTCAACTTGATGCGCCCAGCTTTAGTGGTTATCTGAAGATGATCAGGAATTCACTTTTCCAATAATTTTAAGCTGGGCATACACTGTGTGATTTTTGTCCGATTTCGAGCCGAATTCTGACTCGTGCGACTCTTTTTGGGTCGGCCCGATTTTCAGCTTTATCGTGCGTCGTTTGTCGTGAGGTGTTCGTGCAGTGTACAGTTGGAAACGAAACACGATAAACCTCTCCCGATCGGCAATCGGATGGTCGAATGAATTTCTGGCATGTCAGTAATTCTGGTCGCCCCTCGTGAGAGTATCGCACAGCTGAAGCAGAGCTAGAAGTGATTGCTCTATTTCTCTGCGCCTGCACGAAAGCAGAAGTTGAACCATTTCATCTTTAAATCAGCAAGAAAGAAAACGAAAAGAAAGAAAACTAAAATAGGGAGATCTTTAAGTTCTGTAAGAAGTTATCAAACAGCAGCAATTTAGCAAACTGTTTCTTGCCTCCAGTTCGTGCTGTAAAATGGACGAATGGATCTAAGACGTTCAAACCACCATGTTAAGACTATCAGTGCCTCTTTTATTAATTTAACTTTGAACATTAATTTACTTGTTTAACTTTCACAAATTATTTATTTACTATTATTTAATATTTACTTAATTTTATTATCATGGGGAAAATGTGAACCGTTGTCCATCATTTGACAAAAGAAAAGAATGACAAAATGTCATGGCGCATGGCGATTTTTTTTTTCTTTTCGTTTTAAATCATGAAGGCGAGTCAGTGGATATCCCGCAAAAACACAATGTGCGCGAAAGTCGGTGAAAGTGAAAGTAGACGAGCAGACCTAAAATCTGACAAGCTTTCGGCACATTCTCACAGAGACAAGATACATCTTCTTTAACATATGCTGATAACGTAGCCTATAACTGTCTTAATTTATATTCTTATTATTTCTCTTGTGGCCCATATTGTGAAACAAATTAGAAGAGAAGTATAGGCCCATTTCATGTTAAACAAGATGTTTTTGAAATAAAGCTGCTCTTACTTTCTGATAATACTGATATTATTGCAGTGTTCTGACATATTATAAACTGATAATCATTTTAATTCTAGGCCTATAATTCCTTGTTTAATTGGGCAAAATGTATTTAAATAATGAGGAGTAAGCTAATCTATCTATTCTTTTATTAGCCTATGCAGAGTATCGGTTATGCATTGATGCGTTATAAAATTAGCGCAGGGGCAAATTAAATGTAGGCTAATATCAATTTAATAATAGAAGTAGGCCTACCCTAATAATAATGTTCATTTATATAAATAAATTGTAAATGCTAAAGGCTCTTGATGTCGATAGCTGATGCATTTAATAGGCTATCTCTCTATAATATATATATTTTTTGCGCATATTTCACTCGTACAGTGTGAGCAGACAAGTCGCGCTCGACGATCGGACCGCACAGTGTGAGCACATAAATCGTGAGCTTTGGCTTTACATCGTATGCGATCTACTCGTACAGTGTGAGTAGGTAACCTTGCTGAAATCGCACAGAAATCGCAGAGTGTATGCCCAGCTTAACCGGATCAGAGCCCTCTGTCGCTTCAGGTAGGCCGATGATTCGAACGTTGCATCTGCATCCTCGGTTTTCCAGGTCATCGATGTGGTCCGTCAATTCACGCACCTGTTTCTCCAAGGCTGCTGTTTTTGCGTCCACGGATGAAGTAAGAGTCCCAACCGCAGCAATCCTCCCTTTCACATCCCCAATTCGCGGATTCATCATCTGAAGTTGGACTGTTTGGTCATGTATTGCTTCCAGGAACGTAGCAATTTTAGTATCTATAGCACACATTATATTAGGGTGCAGGCCTCCATAGTAGCTTGTTCAGGCTTGACCAGCCCGATTTTCGTCTATTTTTTCGTGTTCTTGGATTTACTACTAGTCGGTTTCGCAAAATAATCTTCTAGACTCATTATTAAAGAGAAAGTTTATTTTTTTGTGTGAATTAGCAAGCACTTAAAAGCATAAAATTGAACGAATATTGTCGGAGCTCATTGGAGTTGCGTCAGAACTCTACGGCGCCATCTTTTCACCTCCCAAAATAATTTTTTAATGGAAATGTGATTTCCAGATATCGGACCACCACTTCAGGCTCAAGACCGAAAACTGGACAAGGCATGACAGAGCGAACTCAAAACCACACGCTTACAAAATAAGACAGAGCGCACGAGAATGAGCGAAATGCTCATCCTGTGCACTCACAACAGAATACAAACACACAGAAGCATGAATGTCTGAATCCCGACACAGAACTGAAACCAAACTAGACATGTGCCAAACACCACACTTTGAACATGAAACAAAGCACACAGACAAGAGAATGCACAAAGACAAGACAATACAGGAGCGTCAGGGCTCTGACACAAAACCAAGAATAAACTGACAGAACCTTGACAGATATACTGACAGTACTGTGATGGGACATCTCTGTTATTGGTTTGTGCTTTAGCACCAGCTGAAGGAGATGCAGAGGTTGTTCCAGCAGAGAATCCAGCAGAGAGAGAAAGATCTTCAGCAGTTGAGAGAGGCTGTGGAGGCTCATAAGGTGAGTCTGGAGAAGAAGAGAAGTTTGAGAAATCTCAACCAGGACTCACTGAAGCCACTGTGTGATTGTGATGTGTGTCCTAACAGAACACTGCACAGACAGCAGTGGAGGACAGTGAGAGGATCTTCACTGAGCTCATCCGCTCCATTGAGAGAAGCCGCTCTGAGGCCACACAGCGGATCAGAGATCAGGAAAACTCGAGTCGCGCTGAAGAACAACTGAAACGACTGGAGCAGGAGATCAATGATCTGAGGAGGAGAGACGCTGAGCTGGAGCAGCTTTCACACACACAGAATCACATCCATTTCCTGCAGGTAACAGAGATCTAGAAGAAAGGGTTCATAGTAGATTTGAGCAAGAGATTCATAGAGAAACATTTCATGAGAGCAGAATGAGCCGTTGACAGCGATGTTGTCAGGAATTTTGTGTGTTGTCTTATATAATTATAAGGTAGATTCTCATCTGATCATCTTGTTTTAAAATAAACAACACTTATAAATGCTTTTCTGTTCTTGAAATCTCTTAGGAAATATGTTTTGAGCTCTTTCTTCTGGGATATATATTTAGCTGCAAAACTCCACAAGTGCAACAAACTGTTCAAAACTTACAGAATATTTAAAACAATTTTAACCAAATGATCCCTTCTGGTTTCTTACATCATGGTGAATTCAATTAACTTGATGGTACCAATTTCATAATTGTTTGACCGTTCCTTTGAGGATCACACCCATGAGTATGTCCATGTAGATCACATGGTACACTACCCAGATGACTCCTTTGTGTGCGTTATATCAAGCCGGCCTCAAAGATATTCTCCAGCTGTGTTTCCCCCTTCAAAGTGGGTGAAGAGGAGACTAACGTCATGGGGTCTCGCCTGGGAGCCCAATCACCTCCAAGTGGTAACAAAATGAGTCAATGAACGTTGGCCAGTGAGATTTGCATGCCGAGTCCCACCTACCCAGACATATGGGTAAAAATAGGACATGCATTACTCACTTCATTCCTATTTTTGCTTTAGGGCCAAAAGATTGTACTGTGATCGCTCATTCTATTCACCTTTCTAGACACTGTGCAAGGTCAGGGAGCGTGACAGCCCCTGGCGGATTCTCCTGAGGAAGGACCTGCTTTCTCAGGGCCAGGGCACCATATGGCACCTGCATCCAGACCTCTGGAACCTCCACATGTGGTCTCTGGATGGGACGTGGAGGACTTAAGTGACCTACTGCCAGTGGTAGTTGACTCTATCTCTTCAGCTGAGCTCCTCTACGAGGTGCGCTTATGCACTGAAGCGGAGTCTGTTCGCTGAGTGCGGCCCGGGCCGAAAATGCCCGGTCAGCTCTGTGTTTTTCTTCCATTAAGAGGGCTTGGAGCGGAGACTGTCCCGCTCCACCTTAAAGGTATATGTGGCCACCATCTCAGCACATCATGATGCTGTTAATGGCAGGTAATTTTGGAAAGCGCAATCTGGTCATCAGGTTCCTGAGAGCTGCCAGGAGGTGAAATCCCCCCCAGGCCACGCCTCATCCCTTCCTGTGACCTCTCTGTCATACTTTCGGGTCTACAGAGAGCTCACTTCAAACCTTTAAAGTCAGTTAAGCTTAAAGTCCTGTCCTTAAAGACAGCATTCTTGACCACACTCACTTAATTCAAGAGGGTGGGGGACCTGCAGGCATTTTCAATCAGCGAATCGTGCCAAGAGTTCACACTCCCTTTCAGGACGGGGTAAACTTAAAAGTGGAGGAGGCAGACCCAGGAGGGTCCCCCGGAGGAGGCAGACCCAGCCCTTGCGTTGCTGTGTCTCATTCACGCACTGCGTGTTTACGTTGACCACCCACAGAGGTTTAGAAGCTCAGATCAGCTCTTTGTCTGCTTTGGAGGCCAGCAGAAGGGAAAGGCTGTCTCCAAGCAGAGGTTGGCCCACTGGATAGTGAATGCCATCGCCTTGGCGTACCAGGCCCAAGGCGAGCCATGTTCCCTCGGAGTGAGGGCCCACTCTACTTCAGCTGTGGCCTCCTCCTGGCCTTTGGCACATCTCTCTGGCAGACATCTTCAGAGCTGCAGGCTTGGCGACAGCTAACACATTCGCAAGTTGATATAATCTCATAGTAGAGCCGGTTTCTTCCCGCGTGTTGGGTACAAGCAGGTAATGTGCAGGAAGGCTGGCTTGCTTGCGGCGCCACTTGCTCTTCGGGTGAGTTCCCCACTTGGCGAACCCTGAACCCTGTAGGTAATCCCATATGTGTATTGTCCAACAATATCCGTGTCTTTCACTGGGTGGTTCTGCTCTGCCCTGTTTCTTCCTCGGTAGAAGCTCCTCCCTGGCTAGGTAGGGCCTACTACAGAGATCTGTTACCTCCCTTCGGGCAGGGTGTAGTCTGTAAGTGAGTAATGCCGGTCCCATTTATACCAGTATATTAGGGTAGGTGGTACTCAGCATGCAAATCTCACTGGCCAATGTTCATTGGTTTGTTTTGTTATCACTTGGAGGTGATTGGGCTCCCAGGCGAGACCCCATGACGTCAGTCCAATGGAACGTCTCTGTTCCCTCCTTCAGGCAAAGGGGGTTACAGTAGTAACCTAGACGTTTTATTTTCAGATGTAAATGGATAATTTTCATGGTTTCTGTACAAATGTTTTTTTGTTTTTTTTATATGGTCATAACAAACCTAACACAGTATTTTGCAGTTGCTGTCATTCATTTTTAAAATATATAATTTCAATATGCGCTAAAATATGCAGATTCAGGATTGCAGTCTTTCTAATAACATTTAAAATATTTTTCTTATGGCTGATATTCAGCTGCTTAAACGTGGTGATTTTCTGCTAATATGCAGTGTCACTACGTTACCATGCTAACTAGCTCGTCTGTGTCTAGAAACAGCCCTGAATGTAACCCCACTGATGCGCTTGATCTGTTATATTTATGTTATTGGCAGAAGCTTTTTCTTCCAAATGATTTCCTAGAAAGTTCACATATGGTGTAAATGGCAAACGCTTGAATTTGTAGCTCTAATGTAATATAATGAATATGAGAAGTAGTGCTGGATTGAGGAAAGTTACTAAAAATCAACAAGAGCCACTCAAATCTGACAGTAGTGCAGGTTATTGGCTGAAGTGTGGAGGTGATGAGCTTTGATTTCTGTTTTCTGTAGAGTTTCCAGTCTCTCTCAGCTCCTCCTGAATCTACAGACGTAAATGACAATTCCTTCAGTTCTCTCTCCTTTTTTGATGTCATGAAAGAAATTGTTAGTAATCTGAGAGATAAACTGGAGGATTTCTGCAAAGAGGAGCTGAAGAAGATCTCTGACAGAGGTAAAGTCCTGGAGATTCATCTACTCTCAGAAATGATCCTCCATCATCTCATATCATGTAGAAGATCATATTAGAAATGTCTTAGGAACGGATACAGGGATCGTTTTCTCTTGGCATGATAATCACACTCTTCATGTCTGTTGATTTCCACAGTCACTTCAACCAACATTATTCCCAGGACCAGGGACGACTTCCTACAATGTAAGTCACCAAGAAAACAAGCAGAAAAACTCACTGAGTGTGTTCATTTTCTTCCTATATGAGGTGACAGAAAACATGACAGAAGAGCTTTAGAGTTGATCATGTAAATGATGATTTGCACAGGATAGCCAGTAAACTGTACGGAGACACTGCTGACATATTGAACTAGAAGAGTTAAAATAATTATAACACTTTATTTTAAAGTTCCATAATTATGTGGTAGTTAATCATTAACTGAACATATATTACGGGAATAAGTTATCATGTAGTTGCAAAGTTACTTATAGTCAGTAGAATGTCTAAAGTGGACTATTGAAATAAAGGGCCACCCCTTTTAGCCATTATTTACAATTTAAACATTGTGTGTGTGTGTGTGTGTGTGTGTGTGTGTGTGTGTGTGTGTGTGTGTGTGTGTGTGTGTGTGTGTGTGTGTGTGTGTGTGTGTGTGTGTGTGTGTGTGTGTGTGTGTGGTGCAATACGGTGCAAGGCAAAGTGTTTTTTGCTAGTTTCAGCCAGATGCAGTTATCATTTTCACGTCCTGAGCCACGTTGTTTAAATAGCAAATGCATTTGCGCCCATTTGTGAATTCCTGTTCCTGTCCTGATGTGTTTTCTCTCCATCAGATTCCCACCAGATAAATCTGGATATGAACACTGTGAATGAACACCTCTGTCTGTCTGAGAGCAACAGAGAGATTACTGGCACTCGCACAGATCCTCAGTCGTATCCTGATCATCCTGACAGATTTGATGTGTATCCTCAGGTGTTGTGTAGAGAGAGTGTGTGTGGACGCAGTTACTGGGAGATTGAGTGGAGTGGGAAAAAGGTCTTTGTATCAGTGTCATATAAGAGCATCAGCAGGAAGGGACGGGGTAAAGATTGTGTGTTTGGACGTAATGATCAGTCCTGGAGTTTGATCTGCTATCCCGCCAGTTACTCATTCTTACACAATAAAAAAGACACTGAACTCGCTGTAGAGCCCATCAGCAGTAGAGTAGGAGTGTATGATGATGCTGATATCTATAGAGTAGGAGTGTATGTGGATCACAGAGCAGGAACTCTGTCCTTCTACAATATCTCTGGAGACACAATGACCCTCATTCACACAGTCCAGACCACATTCACTCAGCCGCTCTATCCTGGGTTTAGGGTTTATCGTGGATCATCAGTGAAACTGTGTTGATTAATCACAATAGACTGATGAGAGATTCTACGCATAATGCTTTGAGCTGCATGACAAATGAGTGACTGTCACACACTGGCTTTACTAGAAAATTCAAGATAAGAGGCTTGACGCAGAAAGACGATGAACACTTATATTTAATAAACACCAGCACTAAACGTTAACACAACATCAGATGACTTGAGGGTTTAAATACACTAGATAGCAAGAGACTAAATGAAGGACAGGTGATGGTGGTGAGAAGTTGTCATGGTTACAAACAAGGGTTGCTATGGAAAATAACAAGAAAGCAATGGAAACAGGAACCAGAAACTAAACCACAGAAACTGACAACCAGACACAACAAGATAAAAGGACTTCAAAATAAGAGCCCATGACAACAGAGACATGCAGGTCATGTTTTACATTACAATACATTACATTACATGTCATTACATTAATACTGCAGCTGAACTTCTGTCACTAAAATAACATGTTCAGGTTCTTCTAGTCGACGTTAGAGCCACATTTGTTGAGTAAATGATGAGCTCCCACTAAACTAGATACAAATAAAGTCAGAGAATATTTAGGGATGAGTGAGGGAAACAAGGCGAAGAGCAAGAGAAACAAAGAACAAACAGGCAGGGAAACTAACAGAGAAGAGATAGAAAATATGAGACAGAAGAAGACTCACTGCAAACATGTCTGGATGATAACAGCAAATCCAAGACTTTCAACTCAAAACTGAATTTAAGACATCCAAAGATGATCTCAAAAGACATGTGGAGAGTGAATTTGCAGAGTTTAAAGAACAGTGAAAGAAATTCAGGAACGTCAATGTCGAGGGAATTAAGACACAGATTGAAGAGAATGAATCAATCGCACCGTTTGTTGATCAATTCCTGTGTAAATGAAGGATGATTCTAATAGAAACCTGTCTGTGTGTGTTACTTGTTGTGCTTTTTCTTTCATTTTATATTATAATCATTAGTCATGCATGTAGTTGTCATTTGATTTACACATTTTAACATTTAGTAATTTATTCATTTTATTATTATTCATGTCATTTTATGTTTTTTATATTTTATATTATTTCCTTGTTACTGTAGTTTAATCTTCTGATTGTGGGGTTTCATGAATAAGAGATAGTTTCAGGGTTTTATGGGATGTTGTTGTGAATCAGTCTGGAATAAACACACTTGTTGTATTTATGCTGGTCAGATTGTGATGATGGGAAGTCAACTACAAAAGACTCTGAATAGCCGTAGAGTTGGACTCGACTTCAGCACAGGACCCCCTCCCCCCCTTGATGTCTCTGTCTGCTCTCTCTCTCACTCGTTCCCTTATTCTCTGATCCCTATATAGTGTACGGCAGTCGAGTGCACTATAAGGAGTGAAGAAAATTAAGTTTGTGATTATAAATGCCTCTGTGCATAACTGACGTTGTAATGCAATAAATATAAATTTAGTTCCCTTTCAGTTGGTCACGTTTGACGAATTGGGGATCGCTTTCAGAGACCAATCTACTTAGAGTGTAAACTAAACGAGTCAATGAGCATCCCACACTCCTCCTCCTCTAAATGAACCTGCATCTTTTTCAAGATGTCATTCAAGCCATGTGTTTCTGGATGACGGACACGATTCGGAACGCTGAGGTGGCGTTTGTGGATGGTTGATGTGTCCACTGCGGGAACAGGACCATCACGGTGTTAAGGTCCAGACTCACCTATTCCCCAATCTAGTTCGCCTTCTGGGGCAACTCAGAAGGCACCTACTTTGGTTAATAGCCTTGGTGGTGACCTGAGGATCACAGCGATCGACACGCAGGCTCATCCGTACCATCAGACTTGGCTATGCGATTCAGTCCAGTGCCCAGCAAAGGGGGATCCACTTTCCCTTTGTGCAGAGCAGCGATGCTCCTGTCTTGCGGGCAGAGATCTAGGTCCTACTGCCGAAGGACGCGATCGAGCTGGTCCCTCCAGCCGCTATGAAGACTGGGTTTTACAACCCTTACTTCACTGTACCCAAGAAAGTTCTGCGCAATCTTGGACCTGCAAACCTTGAATTGGGCCTTTCATAGGCTCCCGTTCAAGATGCTAATACAAAAATGCATTTTCGAATGCATCCGTCCCCGAGATTAGTTCTCGATAGGTACGATCGACCTGAGGGACATGTACTTTCACTTATCAATTCTCCCTCATCACAGAACGTTTCTACATTTTGCGCTCGAATGATGGGCATATCAGTACTAAGCCCTTCCCTTCAAGCTGTCCCGGTCGCCTTGCGTCTTTACGAAGGTAGCGGAGGCAGCCATTATTCTGCTCAGAGAATGCAGCGTTCACATCTTCAACTATCTCGACGACTTGATCATACTAGCTCAGTCTCGGGATCAGTTGTGCGGACACAGGGACATGGGACTCAGTCACCTCAGCCAGTTGGGACTTTGGGTCAACTCGGACAAGAGCAAACTCTCCTCTGTGCAGAGGACCTCTTATCTCAGTATGGAGCTGGATTCGGTCAACCAGACAGCGCATCTCAAGGAGGACCCCTGGACGGGACGCAGAGGTTCTAGGTGGCCTACCCCATTCGGTGGTAGACACCATCACTTCCGCTCGAGCCCCCTCAATGAGGCACCTCTATGCATTGAAGTGAAACCTGCTCGTTGAATGGTGTTCTTCCCTCGGAGTCATGCTTTCCTTCCTTGTCTTGGCGTATCAGTCCCAAGACGTGTCTCGCCCATTCGGGTTGCGAGCGCACTCAACCAGAAGTGTTGCTTCCTCCTGAGCGTTGGCTCAAGGCGCCTTGCTAACAGATATTGGCAGAGCTGCAGGCAGGGCGACACCTAACATGTTCGCTAGATTGTATAGCCTTTGTGCAGAGCCGGTGTCTTCCCGTATACTCGCCCCTAGTGGCCAGTAGCGCAAAGGACCCATTCTAAGTGTTGGCTTGCAATGCCACTCCTGCCCTTTGGCCCGGATACATGCGTCTTTTCCCCAGAAATGGCTGACCCTGTTGAGTACCTCCGTCACCCCCGGCAGTCAAACGTGGCGGAGCGTCTGATGCCAGGCCAACACTCGTATGCATGGTTAAACCTGTGTTAGGCTAGGTGCCATATGTAAGAGTCCATGTGTCGATCCCATATGTGTATTCTTCCACAGTAAGGCTACCCTACTCGGCTAGCCCGTGTCTTTGGCTTGACAGAGCTTGCTTCCCCCATGGAACTAGGCTGGAACCACCCCAGAGACTTTCATATGTTGTACTACCCTACACTACCCCTGCTTGGCTAGTCCACATGTGTAACTTCCACATTTCACCTTCCTATGAGCAGGATGTGGCTTCTGCAGCGTTCCCTTCCATTAGAGGGGCACGCTTTCCCAGCGTTATCCATTAATCACACTGAGTGGGTCTTGCGGAACAGCAGTGACTGACCTTCTCTGCTTAGAGCCCTGATTTCCTGCTCCAACAGATGGGACGGACCAGGGAGCTCAGGCAGAGCGCTGGAAAGGCAGCAGTGGCGTGTTGGTAGATCCCCAATTCGTCAGTCAGTTCAACCATCTCGGTTACGTATGTAACCCTCATTCCCTGAAGGAGGGAATGGAGTCGTACGTCCCCTCGCCACAGTTGCTGTACCTCCGCTTAACGGCCGAGTCACTAAGTTTGATTCCTCAGCGGAAAAGCAAAGATGCGGTGCATTCACTTTGTTATTTATACCCGCATGGTGGGGAGGAGTGTGGAATGTGTGAACCGCATACCAATGTTCTTTGGCTCCTTTAGTTTACCCTCAAAGTAGATTGGTTTCTGAAAGCGATCCCCAATCCCCCAATTCATTGGTCAGTTCCGACAGACATCTCTGTTCCCTCCTCTAGGGAATGAGGGTTACATACGTAACCAAGACATTTTCCATGGTTTTATTTGTGTTCATAATCATTAAACTAACCATTAATCTTACGTCATGAACAAACACATCAATGAGTCTACATTATTGTGTATTTTTTCATGTATTGTATTTATTTTTAATATCTTTAATTTGACTGTCCAAGCTGTTTTTGAAGACAATGATCATGAGTTAATGAGATTAATGAGATAAATTCATGAAGGAATACCTTTTTGATACATCTTTCTCGTTTATTTAATTCTGACAAAATATTCGACCACGGCTGTTTCTTGTCTTGACTTTTTACTGTAAAATATTAAACAAAGACAAAACTGAAATCACTACATTAGGAAACAAAGATGAAATTCTCAAGGTGAACGCATATCTTGAGGCTAAAGGTCTAAAATAACAAAATCAAGTCAGGAATCTTGGTGTGATTTTGGAGTCAGACCTGAGTTTCAGTAGTCATGTCCAAGCAATAACTAAATCAGCTTACTATCATCTGAAAAATATTGCAAGAATTAGAAGCTTTATTTCCAGGCAAGACTTAGAGAAACTTGTTCATGCTTTTATCACCAGCAGGGTGGATTATTGTAATGGTCTTCTCACTGGCCTTCCCAAAAAGACCATTAGACAGCTGCAGCTCATACAGAACGCTGCTGCCAGGATCCTGAGCAGAACCAGAAAATATGACCATATCACACCAGTCCTCAGATCTTTACACTGGCTTCCAGTTACATTTAGGATCGATTTTAAAGTACTATTACTTGTATGTAAATCACTCAATGACCTAGGACCTCAATACATTGCAGATATGCTGATTAAATACAAACCCAACAGATCACTCAGATCATCAGGATCAAGTCAATTAGAAATACCAAGGGTTCACTCAAAGCAAGGAGAGTCTGCTTTTAGCTATTATGCCAGCCATAGCTGGAACCAGCTTCCTGAACAGATCAGATGTGCTCCAACAGTAGCCACTTTCAAATCCAGACTCAAAACACATCTGTTTAGCTGTGCATTTACTGAATGAGCTTTGCCACTGTACGTCGGACTGATTGCACCTTATCTTATACATTTACTCAATGAGCTCTGTGCTTTGTCCGAACTGCTTGCACTTTAATTATGTGTTTCAATTTAACCCTGTTTTATTTTTAGTTTTTAATTATACTTTTTATTTTTTATTATTTTTTATTTTGTTAAGGCTGTCTGGGTGGAAGAGGTTGAGAGACGGGGGAGCGATAAATCGAAATCCCTCCGGTGCGAGGACGATCCGTTTAGATCTGCTCTGACGGATAGATCAGTATAGCTTTGGTGGTAAGAGGAAGGACCGTTTAGATCCGCTCTGACGGTCGAACAAAGTAGAGATAGCCCTGGTGTTCCTGTCCAGGAAGATTTGTCTGTAAGGGTAATGTTTAAATGCACAGTTACCTGACAAATATTTTTTGAGTACTCCCTCCGGTGCGAGGAAGACCCGTTTAGATCTGCTCTGACGGGTAAAACATCTAGAGAATGCCCTCAAATTAGGCCAAGAAGATTTGTCTGTAAGGGTACTGTCTAAACGCACCTGACAAATATTTTTTAAAGTAAACCTGACTCTCCATTTTCTTCCACCCCAGATAGGGGATTTCATCTTTATTTTTATTTCCTTTTAATTCCGATTATAACTGTTATACTATATATATTTTTATTTTATTCACTTATGATTATTTTAACTTCATTTCTGTGTAAAGCACTTTGAATTGCCACTGTGTATGAAATGTGCTATACAAATAAACTTGCCTTGCCTTGCCTAAAATAGGTAGGTAGGTAGGTAGGTAACGCTTGGTAACGGCCTTGATAGATCCTCATCAAGTCAAGGTAACGTCATGGCTAAATTGGTCTAACTCCGAAAAAACCTGAAATCGAACACCCCTATGGTCAGATGAAGCCTGATCAGTGAAACATACACAACTGAGATTATTCAATAAACCCTGCTCATTCTTTATTATTGTTATATTGTCTCATTTACGCTTCTGTTTTCCATTCAAACACCCAACAGTGAAAACAGACCTTCTAATTGATAAGTTAAAAATAAATGAAAATAAAAATGAAATCTCCCTAATTTTCGGCAGTTTTCGACAATTTAGAGGCAGCGAACATCGCATTCGTCTGTGCCACAAATTGTCGCAAACGAACCATGACGTAGGTGGAGAGCCCCCGCTGAGAGACAGCGCGGAGGTGCGACGTCTCTAATTAGCATATGAATAGCAGCGAAACCAGAGAGTCAACGGCCAGACTTGAATTTACTCACTCAGTATTGGCTGAAGCCACTACATTTAAAAAAGAAAAATCCCTCGTGATTGGTTGGCAGATCACTGCAAACCAATCATTATTGGTCACCCTGGCTTATTATAAATGTAAACCCCAATAATAATGATAAATATATAATTTATGTTGAAATAATTTATGTTTTATAGTAATGTTATTGTGCTATGAACTACACTATTCATACCATCAAGGAATATATGGGAAAATTTGCCCGGACCGTGCCGTTTATTCAAAGAAAGAGCTTATAAACACACAGCTGTTTATTCAAAGAAAGAGCTTTATTGTGAAACACACAACTATGTACAGTGCAGCAGTAATGTCTCTTATGTTGTCCTCCAAAAACGTCAAAAAGAAGCGCCCAAAACATTCGGGAAACATAGGTGTATATGGCGTGGCCGCACAATCCATCCAGACACCCCCTCAACAATGCCGTCTTCCTCAGATATGAGTTCAATGGTCGCGCACTTCCAGTCCATCTCATCCTCACCCAGCACACTTTGTCACACTTAAATCTGGACTCGTGGAAATCGCTCCAAGCAGATAAGAGCTCACGGCTTCGTTATGAGGCGAGGATAGTCTGTGTAAACAAAATGTGCAGTTTTAAGCTCGGATCTATTAACGCATCCATTTCCTTATACAGCTGAATAAAAGCATAGTCTTTAAATCGTAACGTTACATTACCCATGCTCTGGTTCATAGCGCCTGCAGTTTGCCTCAGATTTGTGAAGACGAAGACAGCCTCCTGAAAATGAGTCCAAAAAGTTGGCCGCGAGCTTTCATTGTCGATCACGAAAAAGGAAAGCAGCAAAAAACATAGGAAATGTAAAAAAAAAAAAAAAAGTTTAAAGCTCGTCTTCTACCTCGCACGTGATTGGACTAGGGCTCTTCTATGGAACGCGCCCGGGGCCAAATCTCTTATACGAAACGTGTGACTTGTGACCGTGTTAACAGGCACTGTTTACCCGCGTCAAGCAGCAATTTTTTACGTGTTTCTTTTGTATGTGTAGACACGCACATTCTGGTCGTGTAACAGGCATACACACACAGTCGACGCACAGTTTTAACATGTTAAGAAGACACATTTGAACGTGTTTCTTAACGCGCACATTCTGTACATGTCGAAGTGTAATATATATATTTTTTTAAAGCAGACTTACCTTTAGATGTAGCCTAGGCTACATACATATTAATATAAGATATTAATTAATTGCTTAACTGACTACTGTGCTAGAGTAAAGTAGCCTAATGTTACAATGTATATTAAGTAAATGCTTAATATTATACAATTATTATAATTTATCTATATGGGTTATTGTTTGTTTTTTAAAGTTAGGCTATATATAATTTCTAAAAGTATATATAGGCTAATTTACACAGCACATATTTATAACTGAAAACACACACACACACACACACAACTTTATTCACTTTCACATAATAATGTTTTTGTAATTTGGTGTTTAGTTTGTTGTATAGTTTGTTTATACTGTTCTGTCTCTGTTTTTTTTCCAGGAACATCTGATGAGTGCTATAATAAAATGACTTCATTATATTTAAAATGTTTTGATATTCATTTTATTTATATTATTAATATTTTATTTACCCATAAACGTGTCTTTAGGAAGCCATAAGTTATAGAGACAAGAATAACTTTTGCCATTTAAATGCCACATTAATTTACTGAGGACCCATACAGCCAATGATCATGTGTGAAAACACTTATACATAAATTGATCACTTAGAAATCAAAACTAAGGTTTGAGAAAGAAAGAATATGCATACAACAAAATATATATTGTTTCATAGCAGCTTCAGTAACAAGTTCAAAACAAACTCTGCTGTAAACCGGCTCTAACAAGCCAATATAGTGTCAATATTCAGCTCAAGTGACTTCAGTGTTGATTCAGTTCAGTTGATTTCAGTTCAACTGTAAAATTCTTCAGTTGTGCATATTTGTGTGTAGTTAGATATATGCAAAAACAACATTTTTGGAAGAGTTAAAATAGTTTTGCACAAAGTGTTGCTTTTGCAAGCGATGTCTGATGTTTTGCATGTTTTGTGTTTTGTGTGTAGAGTTACAAGAAATGGAGCCATATTTTCAGAAATTGTGTGTAAGCAATTAGATAAAACTGTAAATGAATCCAGTTTATTTTAGTTCAGGACTCATAGTCCAGGTGTTAGTAATCTGTGCTTAATCTTTGTTCCAGGCAACAATTTTTTAACTCACGATTAACTAGATTAAGGCCTACTCTTGGCATAATTTAAACCCTGTCCAGGAAACCACCTCTTGAAAATCTGCATTGATAATTCATAAAATGTGGTGTGAGCTCAATTTAAATGACAATTACAGAAAAACACAATCTGACTTAACTATTAACACACAAACTTGTACTTTTCACATTTATGATTAATAGCCATTTAGAAATCATTCACAGTGCAGGGTGGAAAAATTAATTTTGGTATGTAAACTGTATGCTTTACTTGATTTATTTGTGTGCTTTGGTTCATTGTCTTGTTGCATTACATAACCTCTCTAAAGGTTGAAGACATGAACTGCTGTCCTGTATTTTTTTTTTTTTTTTACATAACATTGGTTATTGCTAATGACATACAGAGTAATTAATCTACACTGTGAGCCCGGACAAGTTGAATCTACTTAAAAAATTGGAGCAAACTGGTTGCCCTAAAAATTTAGTAATGTGAACTAAAATGAGTACATTTAACTTAAATTTAAGTTAACATTTTAACTTAAACTTTAAACTTGTTTTAGTTAAAAAAATTCAGAACCTAGATAAAACTCCCCCTGCTGCTACTCTGATTTGCATTTGTGTAGCTCACAGCATGTTCATTTACATGATAAAGCCTCCCCTAGAATTAAGGGGAGGGGGGGTCATGGGGGGACAACTGCCAAGCAAGGCCCACGTCAATTTCCAACAATTTACGGCAGTTTTCGGTGTTGCCTGCAAATTGCCGTGCACAGTCGTAAACCTGAAGTTCCACGGCAATCTGCAGTGCCACATACTGACGAAAATCCCACTTTTCATGCAGTGTGTACATGTAGAATGTTGGATAGAGTTTTATGTCTGTTTATGCAAGAGATCCTATCTGGATACAGATATAATACGGGGAGTGAGCCTTACAAGCAGACGCCTTCAACAAAGGTGAGTAGCTCTTTTTATAAAACCCTCTGCACTGAATTTTTTTTTCATTCATCCAATTAAAAAAAATTAGGGTAATGGTTCACATCTATATTTTATAACTTGAGCCAATGAAAAATAAATAACTTGGCCTAAACAATATTTCCTATGTTTACGAAAAATATTTTATAAAACTTGGCACAAAGAATATTTTTCATTTTGTTGAAGAAAGTCAGTTAATTTAAATTCTATTTTTGATCTTAACAAAAAGATATAGATTTATTAAAAAAAAAATCTTATTTAAGAAATATGTATTAGAATGTATTTGTTTTCTTCAATCAAATAGATATAGATTTAATTAAACAATTATTTCTCATTGAGTTAATAAAAATATTTATTTTAAACAAACAAAATGATATGGATATATTAAAACATGTTTCCCATTAAAGAACATTACTTGACATTTAATCTTATCCAAAATCTTATTCATAATTTTCATTACATCAACATTTATTAACTTATTATACATTACTTCCACACATCCACAATTTCAGTACTTAAGTGTCCGATTTTTTACTTCTAGTAAGAGCTGGCATACATTACCCTTAGGCCTAGTCCACACGTACACAGGTATTTTTATAACCAGAGTTTCCCTTTCAAGGGAACTCGCGCTGCGTCAAAACGCTTTGAGAACGCTTCTGCGTGATTGCGTCTTGAAGCACTTGTGGAATCTGTCCAATGGACAGACGGAACGTCATAGACGGGTGACGTCATAGACCGGAAACTATAAAGCACCCGTGAACACAAACAGAACTAGCTTCTTTGCCTTCAAGAAGCGCTCTGTGTGAATCTTGTCTGTAAAAACTGGTGTTTTTTGTCTGTCTTTAGAAAAAGTTAGGCAGGAGTTTTCCACCTTTGTTCTTGTAAAAGAAAAACATAAAAGTAAAACAAATGTGACAGCAATTCACTGGATGTGTTCATCCCTGCCCTCATTTCATTACGGGTGGGGATGCATATTCTATGTGTGTTGACTGTTCGTTAAGCCGCCGGGCGCTCTCCGACGAGGGCGCTTCGGCTCGCGTTCCCCGCGGCTCAGGTCCCTTCTGCCGAGGCAGAGCGGCGGCTTCAGTCATGGGGATCGCAAATAGGTCCGGCAGAGGGGTTAGAGACGGGCATCGCCCTTTCTCTGCCTTCACCTGCCGGATCCAGTGTTTCATCTCAGGGTTGGAAGCACGCTTGCGGTTCCTTCCGCCCCGGGTGAAGCGCAGAGACATATGTATGTGCGTCAGCTTTCATAAAAAAGGAGTGGGCGGACATTCATTGATAAATTTCTCAAATGTGTAAGAAAAGCACGTAGCGAAAAAGAGAAAATAACGACTCGGATCTCATATTTGCCGAGGCAACATGTAGATTACATTCTGCAATATAAACACTGCATCTCACGTTTTGCCGAGGCAGCGTGTAGACTGCTAAGAATGTAACGGATTTGCAGAGCTCGTGTTTCCGAGGCAACACGTAGATTACAGTCTGCAATATAGTAGCGTTTGATCTTGCGTTTTGCCGAGGCAGCGCATAGATCAGGGTCTGCTAAAAAATATAATGGACAGAGCTCGTGTTTGCCGAGGCAACACGTAGATTACATTCTGAAATATAAGAGAAATCAATGGATCTCGTGTTTGCCGAGGCAACACGTAGATCATGTTGCCACAATGCATTTATAAATGGGGGAAAGAAGGAAGAGAAAAAGAAAAAGAGAAGCCTTTTTCTCTGTTCCTATGTTTGACTCCTCTTTGCATTTTTCATGCCAATGAATATTCAGCCAAAAGAGTGAACATCTGAGTGGTTTTGAATGCATTTCATTTTGACAAATTAAATCATATTTCTTTGTGGCTTGAGAATTCTTTATATATGGAACATATATATACATATTTCTAAAAATCCATGGTTATGGTAAGAGCATGCGCTGAGTGCTTCGTGCCCTTTCTAATTCCAAAATGTGGAAGCAGAGTGAAGTTCTCTTCAGGCAAGGCGGTATTGAAAGACAGTTATTGTCATAAAGAGGGCTTTGTCAAAGTAAAACTCCTGATGCCATCAATGTCAGGTTTCTGAGGGAAACCCTCCGTAGGAAGGCGGTGTTCACCACATTATACGCTGCCCATCTCCCTTCGGGGCCCTCAAGGGGACCATTCTGCCAACCTCGCCATTTCATGTGTTTCGGGGCGCAGTGGTCTCTGGCAAACACATATCTCAGGGTCCACCCGGAAACGTAGTGGTCCTGGGATGTGCGCCCCCTCCGAGGAGGGTCCTAGAGCAGTCAGGCCAGTTGTTCCCTGCGCCTTCGTGCTTCAGGGCACTGCGCTTGCTGCTTGTGGCCACGGGCCAGTCTCGAGAGACTGGTATCTCTAATATTTCTGACGAGCTCATATCTCAGGTTTCACCCGGAAAACGTAGTGGCCCTGGGATGTGGGCCCCCTCCGAGGAGGGTCCTAGAGCAGTCAGGCCAGTTGTTCCCTGCGCCTTCGTGCTTCAGGGCACTGTGCTTGCTGCTTGTGGCCAGAGGCCAGTCTCGAGAGACTGGTATCTCTAATATTTCTGACAAGCTCATATCTCAGGTTCCACCCGGAAAACGTAGTGACCCTGGGGTGTGCGCTAGTGATGCGCGGGTCGTCTCATAACCCGCGGGCCCCGCGGGTAACCTGCGGGTCGGGTTGGGGCGGGTTAAGAAATCTTCACTTATTTGCGGGGCGGGTTGGGGCGGGTCATTAAAAACAAAATAAAAAAATCTATGTATGTTGCCTGCAATTCCCTATAGCCTATATAAAATATTTGGGAGTATCTATTTTCATATTTTATTAGGTTTTTTTGATAAGGTTACAATATGAAAGCCGTAGCAACGTAACTTGCATGATGTCCCCAAGCCTTTGGCATCACGCGGCACGTCATGACAGCTGCGCGCCGAGCAGCTCCCACCACCGGCAGCCACGACAACAAAAACGGAGAGATAAAAGTGAAGATGGAAGACGAGGTGCTGGAGTCTAGCCGAAATAGATTAAACCCTGGTACAGTGGACGCCATTCTTTTTTTGCACAGCGAATGTAAACACGCTATGAACATTTCTGTGTGCTAAATAAAACAAAAGTTTAGTGGTTATGTAGCGTAGGCTATAAACTGCCTATACAAATCTGAAATAAAAAATGGTTAAGCCTTCAAGATCCAAACGCTACTTTGGTGAAAATTAAAGGTTGAAAATCTTTATCATTATCTTGTTATTAATATGACCTGATTTATGATTAATGGTCGCGGATGCGGGGCGGGGCGGGTTTTAAAATTGATACACTGGTGCGGTGCGGGCTGGGGCGGGCCAAATAATTTCATAAAAGCAGGACCCGCGGGTTGGAAAAAAAGCCGACCCGCGCATCACTAGTGTGCGCCCCCTCCGAGGAGGGTCCTAGAGCAGTCAGGCCAGTTGTTTCCTGCGCCTTCGTGCTTCAGGGCACTGTGCTTGCTGTTCGCAGTATGTCAGAGGTCAGTCTTGAGGGACTGGCACCATGGCAGAATTTGTTAGGTTTCATGGCAGCTGCGTCCGACGGGGATACCTTTTTGGCCTACTGAGCATGAGACCGTGACAGTGGTGGCTCATAACCAAGGGGTTTCCCTGAGGGGATACCTGCTCCGCATGATGGAAGTCACGCAGCGATGCTTTCGTGCTTTAGTTATGTGGAAAGATCCTTGGTTTATGCCCTAAAGGCTGGTATTGGGGACTCATGTTCGTCGCGTTACGCTAACGACAGAGTTTTCCTTTGCGGGCTGGGGGTAGAAATCATGAGTGGTCACTCTCTAGAGCAATATAACACTGCATCTCATGTTTTGCTGAGGCAGCGTGTAGATGCAGTCTGAAAAAAGAAAGAAAAAGAAGGAAGCACATCTCAGGTTCCACCCAGAAACGTAGTGGTCCTGGGATGTGCGCCCCCTCCGAGGAGGGTCCTAGAGCAGTCAGGCCAGTTGTTCCCTGCGCCTTCGTGCTTCAGGGCACTGCGCTTGCTGCTTGTGGTACACCAGAGGCCAGTCTTGAGAGATTGGTATCTATAATATTTCTGACAATTTCAATATCATGTCTCTGAGGATCCCCACCATAGGAAGGCAGTCTCTACTTCATTATACGGTGCCCGTCTCCCTTCGGTGCCCTCAGGGGGACCATTCTGTCAACCCTGCCACCTCGTGTGTTTCGGGGCGCAGTGGTCCCTAACGAGCACATATCTCAGGTTCCACCCGGAAACGTAGTGGCCCTGGGATGTGCGCCCCCTCCGAGGAGGGTCCTAGAGTGGTCAGGCCAGTTGTTCCCTGCGCCTTCGTGCTTCAGGGCACTGCGCTTGCTGCTTGTGGTACACCAGAGGCCAGTCTCGAGAGACTGGTATCTCTAATATTTCCGACGATATCAATATCATGTCTGGGGGGGACCATTCTGCCAACCCCGCCACCTCGTGTGTTTCGGGGCGCAGTGGTCCCTAACAAGCTTATATCTCAGGTTCCACCCGGAAACGTAGTGGCCCTGGGGTGTGCGCCCCCTCCGAGGAGGGTCCTAGAGCAGTCAGGCCAGTTGTTCCCAGCGCCTTCGTGCTTCAGGGCACTGCGCTTGCTGTTCGCAGTATGTCAGAGGTCAGTCTTGAGGGACTGGCACCATGGCAGAATCTGTTTGGTTTCATGGCAGTTGCGTCCAACGGGGATGTCTTTTTGGCCTGCTGAGCATGAGACCATGACAGTGGTGGCTCATAACCAAGGGGTTTCCCTGAGGGGATACCTGCACCGCATGATTGAAGTCACGCGGCGATGCCTTCGTGCTCTAGTTATGTGGAAAGATCCTTGGTTAACGTCCTAAAGGCCGGTATTGGAGACTCATGTTCGTCGCGTTAAGCTAACGACAGAGTCTTCCTTTGCGGGCTGGGGGAGCGATCATGAGTGATCCTGCTGAGGCAGGGGCTGAGGCCCGGGTAAATATAGACTCCACACCGAGGTGGCGGAGCTCTTGTGGTTATCCAGCTCCTCCGGGACTGGACACCATGATACGGGAATGGCCGAGGCCACCCTGTACACCTTTACCCGATTGCTCTGCTTCTGGGAGTTCTGGAGAGAATTCGCAGAGACGTGGCTCGTCTGCTGTTAATAGCTCCGTACTGGCGGGCCCGAGTAGGGCCCAGACCTAGTTTCTCTTCTGGATGGCTCTCCGCTGGAGATTCCGTTCAGTAGGGAATTTAACTCTTAAGTGAGAGGTTTGATCATCACCCCTGCCAGGAGGGTGAAACTGGGCCTGGCCTCCGAGGGGGCCCAGCCCATAAGTTCAGGTCTCTCAGCCGAGGCTGTTGAGACCATATATCACTCCAGAGCTCCGTCCACTAGGAAACTGTATTCTAGCCACATTGAAGGTGTATGTGGCAGCTTTAGCTGCTTTCCACGCTCCTTTTGGGTGAGGTTTCTTTGAGGAGACACCCGCTAGTTACTTGTTTCCTTCGTGGCTTTTTGAGGCTTAGATCTGCAGTCAAGGGTTTGCGCCCGGCATAGGAAAAGTTCTCTTCATCCTAGGCCAGGCTATGTTGCTGGGGAAAAAATTCTACTAGCATTGTAATACCTATAGTACTGCTGGCCTTTGTCCTCCTCGGCGTCAGACCAAGGGAAACGAATCTGCTTTGACCACTCCTGGGGTGCAGGTGCTATCGTAGTAGTGTGCACTTTTGATTTCACACATACGGTCACATGCTCTTATGGCGGCGTTGGTATTGCGTTCTCAAAGCGTTTTGACGCAGCGCGAGTTCCCTTGAAAGGGAACGTCTCAGGTTACGTATGTAACCATGGTTCCCTGAGAGGGAACGAGACGCTGCGTCACCCTGCCATATTCCCTGTGTGCCCGTGAGCGACTTCTTTCAGGCTTTTTCAGAAGCTAGTTCTGTTTGTGTTCACGGGTGCTTTATAGTTTCCGGTCTATGAGGTCACCCGTCTATGACGTTCCGTCTGTCCATTGGACTGATTCCACAAGTGCTTCAAGACGCAATCACGCAGAAGCGTTCTCAAAGCGTTTTGACGCAGCGTCTCGTTCCCTCTCAGGGAACCATGGTTACATACGTAACCTGAGACGTTTTCCTCCTCCGTTTTAAAAAACAGTTGCGTCCACACAAGCACGGTTTAAAAAATATCTCTGTCCACATCAAAACGCAAAACCGCGTATGATTGGCTGCCTGATTTCCACATGGGTCTCATCCACGGCACTGTTTCACTGAGGGATGCCATGGGCTCAGTGAAACCCTTCTGCAAGTTTACTTTGGACTCAGTTGCAGGTAACTGTATACACAGGGGAAGGGCCCAAGTGGACTGAAGCTTCACACACTTGCCTTACTATTTTTTATTATTGCATTCTGGCCCCTCTGTTCTGCAATACAATGAGATAACTGTGCATGTATCTGTATACATGTGATAAGCGCTGTTAGCAGAGTTAATAAAAGCTACGTCCGGCATTGCATCGCCATTGACTCTCATATAAACAAAAGCGATAACACCGCACAATCTGACGTCAAACAAAGGAGAGAACGGCGCACACTTCGACTTAACAAGCCGAAATCTCCGGTTTCATCATCTACACAACAACGCTGCAACCGGAGTTTCTAAAAATCTTCACCCTGGTCGGAGTTTTCAGAAAAGTCCGGATACTGCATTTGCATGTGGACGAACAGCCAAACCGCGTAGAAAAAGCTGCGGTTTTGAAAATACCTGTGTTCGTGTGGACAGGGCCTTAGAAAACAGCCAGGTCAACAGCCTTAATTGAGAACAATCAAGTGAATTAGGGAATAGCAACAATTTCTCTGTTTCATCAATACTAGAACGGCAGCTGAAGTACGTATCTCACTATCTCTGTCCTTAATTATATCAAACTGTAAAAAAAACTTGTTGAAAAGTCAGGAATTGGAACGTCCTGTCTTGTACTATTGGTGTAAAGTGGCAACTGTCAGAACACTGCAGACCGTAGCATTGCAAGGAGTCTCATCGCAATTTAATCTGAACTAGGCTTCCCATGCTTCAAGGTTTGACAGCTTCTACTACTGAAATACTGAACCTACTGAATCCTGAACCCTGAATTTAGCTTTAGTGTAGAGCTGGTCATAGAGCCTCTTGACTTTTTTGGACATGCCTTTTGGATCCAGCTCCATGATTACTTTCTGGATATATTCAAATGCCAGTTTCAATCTCTTGGGATACTCCAGATTGAGGGCATAAAGAAGGCTCAGGTGAATGGCTACAGCTTTTGCGACAGCCATCTGAATCTCTCAGAATCTCTTGTCCCTCAAGTATTATGCCTATTCACCTGTGTCTTGTCAATCACCTCGTTACTTAACTTGTTTGCTTCTTAGTTTTCCTTATGTATATTTCAATGATTTCAATGAACTTTTTGAAACACTTAGAGACGTGTTTAGCTGTATATGTATACATTTTGTATCATATCAGCATTTCGTCCACACGGATCCGGCGTTTTGGAAGCATGAAAATTATATATTTTTAAACCGGGTCCCAGAGTGGATAAATCTGAAAAAGACACCCTTGCGTTTTCGTGTGTACAGCCAATCCGTATATTTTGTGAATACATCCCGCACGGGAAAGACTAGAAGGAATACAGCTACAGGCACTGGGCATGCGCACATCACTATTGCGTATTACTGTATTTGCGTTATTGTAAGGGTAGGTTTAGGGTTGGGGTAGGTGTAGGCGTTGATAAAACACATCTGGTAAGTAGCACATTTATTTATCGTTATTTTATTGTGAGATTTTGCCTCACTTCCTACTATTGCTGTACCCCTTCTAGCCACAACTCTTCTTCTCCGTTTTTAGTGTATTTCTGTGGCAGAGTTACAGCGCCACACACTGGCCTGGCATGTATACTACATGGTTTTGAGTCGGTTTCAGTGCTCTCGTGTGTACGCAGATATTTCTTGAAACGAGGAAAAACACAAGATTGGATAGGAAAAGAAACCATAGAGAGTATCCTCCACAGGCAGCATACAGGGCAAATCCGAATGCAAAGCTCATGTCACATCCTGTGATCTGTACAATCTTTATGTGTTTCGTTTAGTATTAGGCTGGTCTTTGATTTAGTTAAGAAGTGTGTATGTGACATCTAGTGGTGAAAAATGTCATTGCACTATGAATAGAACAACTGGAAGTCTGCAATGTAGTAGAAGAAGAGACTCACTTTATTCAGATTTGGAGATCCAAGCATGTTTTTCTGTTGTAGTTCTCTTTTGATTTCCTTTTCTGTGAATCAAAGTAGAAACAGGAAAATTACTTGTTTTTCCATTGTTCAACATGGACCGTTAATGTGTGTGTTTAAATTAAAGTATTTTTGCTAATTATTTGGGGTTAAAACATGTGAATAGTTTCATTTTGAATAAAAAAAGAGCAACCAGTTCTGTGCTGAATTTTTACTTTTATCTTTGATATTTAAAGTAAATGTACAAATTACTACATAGTCTATTTATTTTAGCCTTTAAGAAATGACAGAACAATCACAACATTTACAGTAGGCTAAATGTGCAGTGTGTTATTATGGTTGATTTTAGCCACTAGTAATTACATTTTAACATTTTAATTGTTGTGGTAAGCTTGTAGAATAGGTCTAAAGAATTGTGAAGGTACTACCTGGCAGAGGTGGGGACAAGTCACACATGTTCAAGTCCAAGCAAGTCCTAACCATCAGGTCCTATCTTATATCTTAACATTTCTACATATGATTTATATACATATTTGTGCTACATTAATATCTGAAAATAAAATACCAATAAAAAATTGTGTTGCTTACACAAAATGTTCAAAATTCAGAAGTCCAATCCAATGTGTCTGAAATGTGTTGCTTTCACTGAAAATAAGGTTTGCCAAGACGAAGTTGTGAATGACGGGGCCGCACAATAATCCCTCCATGGCTGAACACGCACTCGAAAGGTGCGCTTGAGGCAGGCACATCTAATGCCCTCATTGCTATTTTGAACAGTGAAGACATTGTCTGCTCGTTCATTCCCCGAAACAAAAAGCAGTTCTTGCCATCATAACTGTCCAGGTAATTGAGCTAGGCAACAGGGCTGGAATGAACGGTTTCTTCTGGGTTTTTTGTGGTGTTAAAACAGCCCAGTTTCACCACCTTTGATTCACTCTTCTTCATTCCTGGGACCTGTGTGTTTCATATGGGTATGCTTTGCCTCCAGGAGAATCAGATCTGGAACACAAATGTAAAATTTCAAATAAACCTACACAATATTCTAGAACTGCATGATTCTGGATAAAACTGAAAATCATGATTTTTTTTGTTGTTGTTTCAAATAGAGATCATAACCACGATTCTGAATAGACAATTAACCACCAGAAAACGCAGATTTGAATATTCGCTGTGATTGTACTCTAATCGTTGTCCTTTAGGAATAAGATGGGTGTTTAAATTACAATCTTTTAGTGATTATTTATGCAGCTCTACAATATTTATATATCACATATTTTTCACTTATACAACTCTATGGGAGACATTCCCACTGAATGTTCCAGTTCAGACACAGGGTACTGCTAGTGGCACCTCGGTGGCCGGCCCGGCCAGGCCATGGTTTCCTCTTCTTCTGAATATTTTGCAGACCCAACCTTGGCAGCTTCCCATCAGAAGGAATCTCCTCTCTCAGCCTCAATGGGCGGATGTGGCATCTTCAGCTTTGGGGTTCACTGTTCACTGTTAGTGGATTGTGAACCAGCAGTGATCAGTACCATTGGTAATGCCAGGACTGCTTCACCACGCCAGCTTTATGCTGCTCGCTGGAGGATTTTGTCTTCTTGGTGTGATGCCTCTTGACAGATGCCTGTGCTGCAGCTACCTGGTTTTTGCCATGTAACTTCCCATGATTTTACAAGGCCATTGTGGCTGCTTCCCATGATGTGAGTTCTGCAGTCCTTCTGGAGCAACCTTGATGTTTTCAGGTGGATGACATTCCTCATGACTGTTGGTATGTGTCATCCACTAGTGCTTAGCACCGCCTCCACAGTTACATACGTAACTAGCGGTATTTCTTCATGAATTCGTCTCATTATATTGGTCAGGTGATGGCTCAACACACATGATCAGTCTTAAAATCTGCTTTGACACTCTAGTTAAACATATTAGAAATAAATACAATACATACAAAAATGCACACAATAATGTAGACTCATTGATGTTCTTGACGTGAGTTTTTAATGATTTATGGTTAGTTTAATGAAGTTAACAAGTTAACCATGGAAAAACAAACGTATATGTGTATTGCATTAATATAACATCAATTAAACTAAAGCTGGCAGAGTCATGTATAATCACAAACTAAAGTCACTTTTACTGTTATATATTTGTAAAGTAAACTATGTTCTTTCGCACGGTGTAATATGGCAGTCTGAATTCCTTGTTTCATTTCGTTCACTCTTTTCTTTTCATATATATATAAATTGACACAGAAAAGACAACAAGAGTGGATTCCTCTGATCTCTTATTCATGAAGGCAAACATGCCACATTCTGTGAAAACCCACAATCAGAAGATTAATCAACAGTAAGTGATAATAAAATGAATAAATGATTCAATGATAAATGGTGTAAATCAAATGACAACTACAAACATGACTAATGATTATAAATTATTGAACTTAATATAAAATGAAAGAAAATAAAGCACAACACAGATGTATGGTTGAAGTAACACACACACACACACACACACACACACACACACACACACACACACACACACACACACACACACACACACACACACACACACACACACAGGTTTCTATTGAGAATCATTAGATCCTTCATCCTTACACAGGAATTGATCAACAAACGGTGTGATTGATTCATTCTCTGTATCACCCTTTCTAACTTAACATCTTTGTCTTTTGAGATCATCTTTGGATGTCTTAAATTCAGTTTTGAGTTGAAAGTCTTAGATTTGCTGGTATCATCCAGACAAGTTTGCAGTGAGTCTTCTTCTGTCTCATATTTCCTCTCTCTTCTCTGTTAGTATCCTTTCCTGTTTTTTCTGGGTTTCTCTATCTCTTCACCTTGTTTCCACCACTCATCCTTAAACCTTCTCTGACTTTTCTGTTTGTTTAGAGGGTTATATTATGTAAACTTAAAAGTGAGCTCATCATTTACTCAAACAATACAGCTCTAGCGCTCGTAATAATATAATGAAGAGAAAATAAGAGACCCTATAACATCTCACTGTTAGTCATGATTATCTGTATGTCTCTGTCTTCATGGACTCTTATTTTGAAGTTCTTCTGTCATCAACACAGTTTCACTGATGAGTCAGGATAGACCCTAAACCCAGGATAGAGCGGCTGAGTGAATGTGGTCTGGATTGTGTGGATGAGGCTCATTGTGTCAGAGATGCTGTAGAAGGACAGAGTTCCTGCACTGTGATCCACATACACTCTTATTCTACGACTGTTGGGCTCTACAGGGAGTTCAGTCTCTATCTTATTGTGCCAGAATGAGGATCTGTTGGGAGAGCAGGACAAACTCCAGGACTTCTCATTAGATCCAAACAAACACTCATTACCCCGTCCCTTCCTGCTGATGCTTTTATATGACACTGATATAAACACACGTCTCCCACTCCACTCAATCTCCCAGTAACAGTGTCCACACACACTCTCGCTACACAACACCTGCTCCCAATGATCAAATTTGTCAGGATGATCAGGATACGGCTGGACTGTGTCAGTGTTAGAAATCACTCTGTTCCTCTCAGACAGACAGAGCCATTTATTCACTGTGTTCAGATCCAGAGTCATCTGATGGGAATCTGATTGAAAGAAAACACACATTCAGGTGGGGTGGGGGGGGGGCGCACATTAGGCTTGTTTGAGATGCGCCTCGCCTCGCCTGCAGTTCAGCCGAGACTAGGCGGCTGCAGTGAGGGGAGGAGTGAAAAAAGTGCAGGCAAGCCGGACAGTTCTCTCTTCTCGTAGTGGATCCGACACCTGCGAGATCACAGGCGGATATCGCGGGATTCACACTCGTGCGCTTTGTTGCTGAGAAACTGGATGTAATTTAAGTTCTGTTACTTTTATATGAAAATAAATATTATGAACAAGACACCCAAAGTTTTTGTTATTTATTTCCATTCGAAAGATGTGTTTATCAATCATTTTTACTTTAATTAGGCCTACATACATGTTTGTATATATATATATTTATAAATATGACAACAATCACATAACCCACAGAGAGATCGCCTTTTTTAGAGAGTTTGGGAATATTCACACCTAAAAACATGATATCAGAGTTTTAAAATCAAACATTTTTTAAAAAGGACCATACATCACGGTTGTTTAAACCAATAAGCATTAAGCTGTGTCGTCAGCAAGTCGTTTCCCATCATGCTTTTGCTCAGCGCAGTCAGTTGAGAGCAGCTGCGCTCGACTGCAGAATCCGACACATCCGCCTTTCGCTCGCGAGAGTTTTTTGACATACGTCGGCATGACATCAGAGCAAGGCGGACCGCCCTCGGACACTTTTCTAACCGGAATGCATCTCGCGCTGATCACCGGTGATCGGTTCTGCGCAGATTTCGCTCATCTCAAACAAGCCTATTCAGATAATTAACGTAATTAACACAGGAGAAGCACATTCAGTTAATCAATTCAATCAACAAGATAAGAGGTGTATATACAACAGACCTCTGTTCCATGAAGTTTTCCAGCATTTGGACCCACCCTAAGTGCCAAACATGCCTGGATTTAAGCTCACCCATTCGATCCATAGGGAATTGCCACTGCAATACACCGGCCTGCGAAGCGCTGATCTCCTATATAGCTCCCCTATACCCTTGGAGTAATGGCTGATGGAAATTCTTTTACATCACCGAAATTAATTATATTTTAAAGTATATTAAAATAGAAAACTATTATCTTAAATTGTAATAATATTTCACAATATCATTGGTTTTTATGTATTTTTATGGGCTTTATGAGCATGAGACTTCTTTCAAAAACATTAAAATTAGTAATGTGTCCAATCTTTTGACCGGTACTGTATATCATCTAAAATGTAATAGGCCTATACAACATTTTGTTCACATGCTGTGCAATAATACATGCATGCAAACGATCACAAAATCATGTTTTCTGTTAAGAGTGGACATTATATTAAGGTTAATACAACAGTTGCTATGATTCTGTATCCTCAAATGTTTTTCTTTTTACTTTTATCTCACAGATTTGAGAATCTCAGTGACCCGATACTGGCCAACATAGGACATTCTGGCTTTGGCTCTCACTTTATATTGTTAACTATATTCTAAATAAACTACAAAAAATTATATTTCTTTTGTCCTGTTTTGTCCTTATATTCTTTCTTAAAGTTCCCTCGACCTGACTCAAAGGCTCATTCATTGTGCAGTTTATTATGCAATTCTTTTGTCTTCAGATGTGAATCATAGCATTATTCATGATCATTCACGCCTCTTCGCAAATGGGCTATGTAAACAAAAAATGTGTTACAAAATTTAAATCAATATATTGTTTTATGTGAATGAGTAGGCACAATAATTTATTATTATATTATAATAATTTATTATAACATAATTTTGAAACAAAAACTCTAGGCAACAACATCCATTAGTCAAAAGTCTTGTGGACACATATTTATATTCATACACAACATATATGTGTTTTGTGGCCTTAATTCAATGACTTGATTTTGTTTGTTTTTTTCAATAACCACACATAAACGTTATTCTCTCAAAAATACAAACATGTACATACATGACGCTCTCATATTATGGTAGCCCAGTTTGCACTGAATACAGTGTAATTACACTTTTGTTGTGTGTTTATAAGCAACTGAAAAAAAACACAAATGTCAGAGCACGTCAAAACTTCTAAAGAGCCCCAAAAATGGCTCAGACCCGTAGAAACCAAAATATTAGTATACTATTAAAACTCGGCTTCAGGATAAGATATCTCCAAGCTCTGCTCTTCAAGTGGTGCATCAGATAAAATTACAAATAAATGTATACCCCGAGAGCGCTCCACTACTGCTCCATCATGACCACAACAATGCCATCTGGATACTCAATATTAGGTGAATGAAAGTCGGCGTTCTAAACTAACGTGCTGCTTCATTGTTGCACACACACATACAGACAGCAGCCTACACATCATGTGCACACAGAACATGCAGGAACGCAGAAACTTGGGCCCAATCCCATTTCTACCCCTTAGCCCTTCCCTTTCCTCTAGCCCTTCGTTTTGCGCGTTCACGTGAAACGGGGTGTCTCGATTCTCTTTTGGCTGGAGTGGTAGGGGTAAGGGCCAGATAGCCCTTCAAATAAAGATTTTTCAGGACCACACTTCGAACGAAGGGGTATGAGGAGTTTCCCTCCACCGACTACCGTGCTGCTATAATGTGTGTATGTTGCCACTCGTGATCGATCACTTGCGTGTCGCCTGGCTTTCAGTTTCTCCGTAGCTTTCTAAACGCACTATTTGAGTGATTTGAACACATTAATAATAGTTTAAAATGAGCATGTTGATGGTAACCCACAGTATCAAGCCGAAGAAGAAGCGGCTTGTTTACATTGTCATTGCATGCGTCTCAATCAGCTCCCTGGTTCAGTAGTCAGGGCACTGATCAGGACTTAAGTCAATGGGCTGACTCCCTGATCAGTGCCCTGACTACTGAACTAGGGAACTGATTGAGATGCACCCAAAGTATCAGCAGCAGTGATGGTGTCAGATAGTGGCTTTTCTTGCGGCTTGAGTTGTTGTATCTAATACAAATTAAGCATCTCTAGTTGATTAGTAGAGTTACATAAGAGGCAATCTGGCGCTGGAATGCGTTTTTGAAATCATGCTGAGTGCTCGTGGCGCGGTTTTCAGTATCTGTAGCTCGTGCACAGACGAGCGCTTCAATCGATAGCTGTTGCAGAGACTTTATTCGTTCCGTTGAAATCATAAAATGAAATGCACCCATTGTGATGTGTCCCTGTTCTTGATATATAATCACTGATTAACATCTTTTGTTTTAATGAGAAAATAAATAAACTATACACAGCGGATCTATGTCTTTATTCACTAACATAAAGAATCTCTGCACTACAAAATATTGTGTTATATAGCAGATGTAAGGATTAAACTATCATCCCATTTCTAGACACACACTCCTATCGCAGATTTATTTATTTATTTATTGACCTGAGGGAGGGGTTCTGGCAGACCAATCACAGCGTTTGCAGTCCACGTAGAATTTACGCGTTGTTACTTTTTTGGAGAGGTGCGCGTCAGGGTACGTCGTAGGTTACGCGTGCATCACACAGCCTACGGTGTAGCTACGGCATACACTCGACACAGAAGTATAAATCTGCATTAACGCAGTCGATATTTACATCACATATTGTCTGTAAACTCTTGCGTTACCAAGGCAACGACTGACTTGACATGTAACGTATGAACATTATCGCAGCACCACAGTAGATAACGAAGCCATATCCGTACCAGCCGGCTCGGATCAGCACAGAATGGAATTGTTAATAAACAAAGAGAACAGTTTGGCCCGATGGAAAAGCGGCTTCACTAGTCTTTTATGTTCAGTATCATTTTGTATCATCTTAGGAAACTCTGGCTCATACGTTTTTTAACTGAAAACGAGCGCCATTTTATTAAGTCCAAATACAGTGCAAAACTCTGTTGGGAGTGAGTAATTTGTTAAACGTGCTCGCGCCTGATTTCTGTTAGATATAGCCTACGCACTTCATTGCTGTTCATACTGGTTAAATGTCACAGGACACTAATAAAAGAAACGGGGTATGATGACATGTAATGGTATAGTAGTGGTGTCCCATTTCTTAGGGGAATATTTTCACCCCTAAGCCTTGGCACTCTGTTTCAAGGGGCAACGGGTAGGGGAAGGCAAAGGGGTATAAAATAGAATTGGGATTGGGCCTTATTGTCAATGCTGTTCTGTGATGTATCAATAAAATGCTGTCACCTCAGAGCCACCACCAGTGGCTCACAACATTCGAGCATAGATCCTGACAGAAATTCAGGATGCTGGCTTCGGAGGCAGACCAATATCCAACTCCAGTACCTTATTATTCAGAAATAATATTCCTGTGACCCACTGTCGATGCATTGCTCAGCAACATCCTCCGAGCATTTTCTCCCAGAACCCTCCAATTCTATGTGACAGCATGGAGGTGTTTTAAAGCATTCCACCTTTCGTATAGCCTGCAGTTTCCTGATTTTTCCCTTCTCTCAATCACCTAATTTATCTCCTACGTTAATAGCGTTAAGGGCCTCCAAGTTGGGTTTATAAAAGGTTACCTGAGCAGCAATTTCTCACAAACATATATATAGCACTCCCTTCCCCAAGATAAATAATTCACAAACCTCCCTCCTGAAAGGAATTCAACGATCCTAACCCACCTACTCCGACACCAGACAACCCATAATACTAGACATTCTCATGAAATGTATTTATACCCTCCCCACAGGCTACCACCCCATTAATACTGCCCGCACACTTGGCACTGTTTATTTAAGCCATTTTTGATTTTCTTCGGGACTCGCTATATCACTTCCAAATTCAAATCCCAAAAGTCCACCCCACCATTTCAGACTTATCAGTACTCAATAACAAAACAAACTCCTATTTGATTAAAAAAAGCAAGTCATATCAAGCTGAAAAAGGCTATTTTATTTATATTTTCAACCTCTCGTCACTAATCCAACCATACCAATCTCTTTTCACCTACCTCCAGTTCAGAAGCTCTCAGGCTACATCCCCTTTTGAACCTCTATTCATACATGACTCCAACAAACCCATTAGACGCTTTGGTCCAAAAAACACCTTAAATCTGTTGTCCTACAACAATGTTTCCCTGGGGGAAAAAATCACTCTTTTTGAATTGGGGCAGCAACCACAGCAGCTCAAAAAGGCCTCTCCCAGCAAAAGATCCAAGCTCTTGGGCGATTGTCTTGAAACATTTTCAAAAGCTACATCAGTATCGATTGGTTCCACATCAAAATAACCCACCAAACCCTCATCGGCTAACTAGCCCACACCTACAAAAAAACTAAGCAAAACTTGAGTTTCATTCAAGCGACCAGGCTTTCTCAGTTCAACCTCAGGCAGGGCTTACCCGTCTGATGCAGCGAGTATTGAACTCCTGTCTGATGCTGCAAAAGCCTTCCATGTTGAACAACTATGCTCTTCCCTGTTCATTGGCTGACAAGGCTTACTCGTCCGATGCTGTGAGTATTGAACTCCCGCCAGACACTACAAGAGCCCTCCCGGTCAAACCCTTATGTGGCGTTCACACCGGACGCGATTCGCGCTTGGACGCTTGAACATTTTGAGTTTACTTGCTTCAATCGCGCGTGAAATTCGCGCGAATGACGAGTGACATTCACTGCACAACAGACGCGAATTCGCGTCATGGGCGGGGCTTCTGCCAGCGGCTCATCTCGTTGAGAAATGGCTGACATGGGCTGTGTTTACACATCTTTTTTTTTGCTAAAATCTACTGTTAATGTGTGACAAAACGTAGTTTTAAGACTTTTTCAGTCGATAATGTAGTTGTTTAAAGCTCAAATATGTGGTCTATTTATATAAAGAGTGGCTATTTGAACATTTTATCTGGCGTTTTCGGAGTTGTGAGCTCCAGCGGACAGCGGCGCTCAGCGCTCATTAACCCCGGTGAGAGGAGCCTTTCCTCGGCCAGTCCTTCTGCCGTCTGCCGCTGGCTCTGATGTCTCTGTGGTGTGTCTCAAGCTATAATTCGTCTTGTAACGGCCGATCTTTGGTCTCATGGATCTATAATTTGTTCCCTGGCAAATCGTTTAGACTGAAGGCAAAGAGAAGTTTCATTACTTTATATTTTTAGGCTATAACTGTACGTTGCAGTTGTAACGTTAGCCTACTAGCACTGATTTTGAATGTTTGAGTGAATTGTTTGCTTTATTTCATGTGTAGCTTGTTATACCTTTTACTTACCTTTGTATTATTGATCATACATAAACTTGCATTTAACAAAAAGAGACTGTGTTGTGTTTCCTGTCATTTAATGTTATCACAGTGATAATCATATTGTCTAAACCAGATATTAATATACAGATTTCAGATTACAAAGTTCCGATTTTTCAACTTGTGTGAATCGCGCGTTCAAAACGCTCAATTCGCACCGCCTCATTCGCGCGAATCGCGCCGCAGAATGCCATTTCGCGTCTCTGCATTGACTTAACATGTAAATCACTCGCACGAATCGCGTCCGGTGTGAACGCACCATTATACTTCCACTGGGAAAGCAGAGCCACTCAGTCAACAGAGAGTGTCATGTAGGATTATGACATTCCCACTGCCTCTGCCATGTCTCCAGCCTTGATGGCCGTCATGCCTGTGTCTTCATACAAGATGGCCGCTACGCCTGTATCTTAGCACAAGATGGCTTCCACGTCTGTCTTGAGACAAGATGGTCGCCATGCCTGAGTCTCCAGCCAAGATGGTCACCGCCACGCCAGAGCCCTCTGCCAAGATGGCCGCTGCCATGCCTGAGCCCTCTGCCAAGATGGCCGCCACCACAGAGACCTCTGCCAAGATGGCCCCCACACCAGAGCCCTCTGCCAAGATGGCCGCCACCACAGAGACCTCTGCCAAGATGGCCACCACGCCTGAGCCTTCGACCAAGTTGGCCACATCACTCGAGACAGTGTGCAGTGTTGACCATTGTGGCCACGGCTATGTTGTGTGTGTGGGCAGCACACATATCCGCTCCTGTCCCCATCCCGAATCCAGAGAAGACATCCGTCCCCATCCAGAAAGGACTTTGTCTCCTGTCCAGAGGGGACTTTTTCTCCCGTCCAGAGGGGACTTTGTCTCCCGTCCAGAAGGGAATCCGTGTCCTGTCCAGAGTCAAGAGGGGACTCCAGCCTATAACCCTCTAGTTCCAAAAGGAGCACCTTTTAACACTTACACAGATATTCAAAGGACAATTAATCAGCAACTGACACTTGCTTGCACTGATAGACATCTTTAAATAGAGAAGCTGAACAGCCTAAACAAACTTTGCTGCGTTATTTTCCTGTTATCACTGTAAAGCTGCTTTGAATCAATCTACATCGTAAAAAGAGCTATATAACTAAAGGTGACTTGACTTGACTTGACTCCCACGCCAGACACCCAGGTTTGAATCCTGCTCGGAGCGGGTCAGTGGGACCGGTTACATATGGTGCAGTGACCTTAATGTGAATGAGGTTTAATGGAGTGAGTCTAAAAGATGTAGGCCAGTGAGGCGGTGTGTGTGTAAACATCGCTCCCCTGATCTCAAGAGGCACTCTAGCGACTGATGCTAGATGCTAGTCTTTAGCCTCCTTGTTAGAGCGCCCACACTGGAGACCCAGATTCGAATCCCACTCAGAGCAGGTCAGTAGGACTGGTTACATTATGAATGTAAAAGAGTTTCTGTAATGCTAGTTTTTGTTCTGAAGAGTGAAATCAAAAGAATTACCACAATGACGTATAAGGCAGGGAGAAATGGTGCAAATGAAAACAAATTCTTAGTGGTGTGACAGAACGCCCCATCCCTGAAGGCGCGTCCTTGCACCATAGAGAGAGGAGAGGAGGATGAAGAGATGAAGGGATGATGAAAGGGCTGGTGAAGGGTTGGCAAAACAGGCAGAGGATACAGAGGGGGCTCCGGAGGTAGATGGCTGACCAGGAGGAGGCGGAGCAGAAATGTCCATGGTGGTGCAGAAGGTGGTGAGAGCCAGGGAGGAGCCATGAGCAGAGGTGTGATAGTGGTTACCCAGGCCACAGCCAGAACAGTATTCCATGGTGGGGTCGACAGTGGCAAGACCCATGGTGGTAAAGTCTTGATGTAACCATGGTGACAGCTGGAGGTGATGATGCTGGAGAAAAAGCCCACCGCGTAGCTGAAGATCCAAGGTGATGGAGTGACGTCGAAGACCCTGGCACAGGAACAACCTCCCGGGGTGGGTACAGAGGACAGAGGGCAATTCTGGACAGCCAAGGACTGTGGCGGAGCCTGAGGGATGGCTGATCACAAATCCGCAGCGCAGGTGTGGCGGGGTCTGACCCAGGTGGAGCAGACTGACCGAGGGAGCTCGGAGAAGCAGAATGACCAATGGTCCACGCTGGAATCATGGGCAGGAGGAGTGCAGGCAAAGGGAGACAGGTCAAGGAGGAGCGATGTCTGCCAAGGTAGTAGGCATAGTCGTGGCCTCCTCTTGCCCAGGCGGAGACAATTCCCAGCTGGCCCGAGGTGGATCCGAGTGGAACTAGTGGGAGACGAGTGGGTGGCAGGAGGGCTGAAGACAAGACTGGAAAGTGCAGAATAGTCCAATGATAAAGGCTAAGTCTTCTATGATGGTAGGGAGAGGTGGTGGGAGAGGGCGGCTGGGTGGGACTGACAGGATTTGGTGCTGCCATAATCTCTGTCTCAGTGGCGGGAGGGTGGATGGGTGGTTCTGTCCTCCTTGCCCTCTGATTCCACAATAGTTCCCTCTGCAGTGGATGGAGCAGCTGGCACATGCACCTGTTCAGTCACAAAGTCTGCAGTGGGCTCAAACTGCTTAAATCTGACCATCCTGGCTGGGCACTGCGGTTGGAAAGGGGCTGGTGAAGTCTGATCGACAGGATTCCAACAGCCACTCCACAAATTCAGCGAAACTCCCTCGTGGAGGTTCCCCGGAAAAATTGCACTCAAGTGGCATTGTTCAGTCCAACACGTAGAAACATACAGAGGCAGTCATCTGGTAAAGTGGTCTGAGGCACCAGATCCAGGACACCTCCAGGTGTTCCTCTAGGGAGCTGTCTCCCTGATTAAGGCAAAGTAGCTTGACAGCAGGGAAGTCCATAATTAACAACAACAACAAAAAACTGGACACGAAGAAAAACAAACACCAATGATTGACTGTAAAGATTTTCACTTTTAGTCAGGTCTTCTGTCACGGGTTGTGAGGTATAAACATGCACAAAATGAAGAAGATGAAGAATAACATCTTTTTATAATCCACAGGGTAAATCCTATTCAGGATAGTTCACACACAACGTACACACTGACGAGACCTGACAACCACACACAAACGGAACTGAACTTATATAGGGGAGATAATGAAACACACACACCTGACCACAATGACGAAATCAAATGAATTACCATGATGACAAACAAGGCAGGGAGAAACGGTGCAAACGAAAACAAACTCTTAGGCCCTGTCCACACGGAGACACGTTTAGCTGTATATGTAAAAATGTTGTATCGTTGACCGGCATTTTGGGAGCCTGAAAACGCTATTTCTTGAAACCGGGTTCCAGAGGGGATAAATCTGAAAACGAGCCCCTTGCGTTTTCGTGTGTACAGCCAATCCGTATCCTCTGTGAAACATGATGTCATCACCCCACATCTCGCGCATACTCCAAGTCTTCTCCGTTTTTAGTGTATATCTGTGGCGCCACATACTGGTCTGGCATGTATACTACATCGTTTTGAGTCAGTATCAGTGGTTTTGTGTGCACGCAGATATTTCTGGAGACGAGGGACAAAAAGATTGGATAGGGAGAGCTCTGGCTTCATGTGGATGTGGTGTGACAGTTGTCCTTAATTTAGGTTAATTGAACAAACCAATTTTTTGAGTGTACAGATTAATTTCAAATGATAACATCTCAAATTTTGTCTATTCAATCTGGGGAAAAAAGCTTTGCTCATAATTTCAACCAAATGTACAGTTTTATTGTGACTCGCGTTAAAATACTTTATTATCAAAATGTTCTTTTAGGTTGAATCAATGTTATAATTATTTTAAGTTTAGATTTACTCTTCTAGTTCAATATGTCAGCAGTGTCTCAGTACACTTTACTAGATATCCTGTGCAAATCATCATTCACATGATCAACTCTAAAGCTCTTCTATCATGTTTTCTGTCACCTCATACAGGAAGAACATGAACACACTCTGAGTTTTTCTGCTTGTTTTCTTAGTGACTTACATTGTAGGAAGTCGTTCTTGGTCCTGGGAACAATGTTGGTGGAAGTGACTGTGGAAATCAACAGACATGAAGAGTGTGAATATCATACCAAGAGAAAATGGATCCCTGCATCCGTTCCTAAGACATTTCTAATATGATCTTCTACATGATGTGAGATGATGAAGGATGATTTCTGAGAGCAGATGAATCTCCTGATGTATAAACGTTACATACACAAAACAACGGCATAGAAATGTGTGTATACAATTTTTCCATGCACATATCGTGATTTATAAAAAAATATACTAGCCGTAAATAAGTGTGCACCGTCCGCACACTCTATGTAACATTTTTGATACTAATTTAAATTAGTATCAAAAACCCGTACGGGTTCGGGTCTATATTTTAAATGATCAGCCGGGTCCGGGTCGGGTCCCAATCTATTACTACGGGTCCCGGGTCTGTTTAACATGCGTGTCTAATACCTGAGTCGATCCGGACGTGCAACACTGCCGGTGATTAGAGTCAGTCAGCATTGATTGTGTGTTTTTTGTAACTTGCAACTTGTAAAATTAGGATAAGAAAAGTGTGAGTCGGGAAATAAGGTTTCAAAAAAGAAAGAAGAAAAACACGAGCGATCTCTCTCTCGCTTGCTCGCTCGCTCGCCTCACGCTCTCTCTCTCTCTCTCTCTCTCTCTCTCTCTCTCTCTCGCGCGCGCGCTCTCTCTCTCTGCAAGCGCACAGTAATAATAATGGATACCTTCATGAGTGATGTGCGAAAAAAGCTAAAAAAACAACGAATATAAAGAACTTAAACCCATGGGCACCTCCTCTGTCTGGGCGTCCTTCATGCATTGGCTATTGTGGACAAACAGCCTACGTGTGACGCACTGTTGAAGTTTGATTTGAACTTATATTTAAATAATATATTTAAAATTAGCAACAAAATCTCAGGTGAACTGTCAGAAATGTTTTCTATGATGCTCAAATTGCGTAAAGCTCATATTTCAGGTTGCTCCAGCCAACGCGCATGTGCGGTCTCAAGCGCAACTCTATTGCAACCCGAGCTTCTGCTGTGATTGACTTTAATAATAATATGAATGAACCGTCTTATTTAATCTTAAATTTTGGTGAACAGACTCGGCTCACAGAGATGATAGCAAATAAATAATGCTGACATCAGCGGCCACCGAACGAGCAATCGTTATTATAGTTCAAAAAGGTAAACAGTCAAAGTTATTATGCGAGTTCCTTGAGGCGAAATGCAAATCTGCAAAGACACATTTGTCATCCGTCACCGTGACATGAAGTGGACTTTTAAAGCAGAAATGATGAGTGAATTAAGCATGCTTGGAATGACAATAGAGGAATAACATGGATTTAACTTTTTGGCAAGGATGTAATGCATCAAGTCAAGTAACGTTACAAGGAAGGGAGACGACGGCTATAGGTAAGACAAAAGTTATATTTTTCGTAACTTGTTTATTGACTTGTTAATATCAGTTTATTTTGGAATATGTGACAATCGGGTCCAGTCGGGTCTGTGTCTTCGCGCCGGGTTCGGTTCCAGCTTTTATATAATAGACGGGTCCAGGTCGGTTCCGGGTACTACATTTTTGGCTTTGCTCGGATCTGCACAGGTCCGGGTCCAGCTTTTGAAATAATAGACGGGTTCGGGTCGGTTCCGTTAAGCACATTACGGGTCTCTTCGGGTTCGGGTATGAATTTTTGGACCCGTGAAGACCTCTAGCTCCAGGACTTTACCTCTGTCAGAGATCTTCTTCAGCTCCTCTTTGCAGAAATCCTCCAGTTTGTTTCTCAGCTGACAGACAGATTCTCTCACAACATCAAAAAAGGAGAGAGGACTGAAGAAAATGTCATTGATGTCTGTAGATTCAGGAGGAGCTGAGAGAGACTGGAAACTCTACAGGAAACAGAAATCAAAGCTCAACACCTCCACACTTCAGCCAATAACCTGCACTACTGTCAGATTTGTGTGGCTATTGTTGATTTTTTGTATTTCACCTCAATCCAGCACTACTTTTCATATTCTTTAAATAACATTAGAACTACACGTTCTAGCAAGTGCCATTTAAACCATATGTGAACTTTCTAGGAAATCATTTGGGTAAAGCATCTGCCAATAACATAAATGCAACAGATAAAGCACATCAATGGTGTTGTCATTCAGAGCTGTTTCTATCTGGAGGCGGCGGCAATGAGCGGCTCAATGCCCCCATTAAAGGGATAGAAAAATTAAAATGAACCCATGGTTTACTCACCCTCATTTTTTATTAAAACTCTGATTGTATTTGTCTGAAAGAAGAATGTCATACAGACCTAGGATGACTTGAGGGTGAGTAAATCACGAGCTGGGTTAGGGTTAGGGTTTTTTTCAGCAAAACATCACCATGTGCTAAGAAAATGTAAAGGTAGGGAATGAGATGAGGATTTAATTACAGCATATTACACAAGTACTAAACACAGGAACAGAAACCAAACAATTTTTTATCATGGATTCCTTGGCTCCTCCTCTGACCTCCAAGCCCATGATTCCACCTCAGCCTGCCGACCCATCAGCTCCATTTTGGCTAGAGACTGCATGATCCTTCGGCTTCTAGCACCTGAAGGCATCGTAAACAAACAATACACCAAAGTGGTGGAAAGGGGACCAGAACCCTTGGGTCCACAGTGGCACTGGCAGTGGAGAAGCTGACCATGGATGAGCCGTTGGAGGAAGAGCCCACGGTAGAGCAGATGGAGGGAGGTGCCAGCCTGGAGCCTTGCCAAGGCAGACCTGGGAGAGGTGCAGACTCAGACGGGATCAAAGTGCGAAGACCCAGGGCATCACCACTGATCTGGAGGGCCAAGGTGAAGCCACAGGACAGCCGGAGGTCCATTGTGAAACCAGGGTAATGCCTGACCAAGGTGGAGCTGGAGGGAGGAGGGAGCCCAGTGGCATCTGAGGGATGACGAACCCCGGTGGAGCCGAAGTAGCGTGCAGCCATGGTGAAGTAGATGGGTTGACAGGCCTAGGTGGTTTCATGGGCTCGGTGGCCCAGGAATCTGAACACTAGACTGAGCTGAAGACCAGAAAGCTTAAGGCAGAGCCTGGAAGCTGGGGGGAGCCAGCGGAATGGGGGGAACAGACTGGTATGCCTTCGTCTGCTCCTTGAGGCCGGTGTGATGTAAGACGCACAGGGAGTCATCTGAGTAGTGCACCATGCAATCTAGAAGGCGATACTCATGGGTGTGATCCTCAAGGGAATGGTAAAACAATTATGAAAATGCAAATCTATTTAATCAGGTTTGAAGATCACCTGAAGCAACTTTGGTGAACATTCACCATGATCTAAGAAATCAGAATGAAAAATTTGGTTAAAAAAGTTTAAATGTTATGGAAGTTTTGAACTGTTGGTGGCACAGGTGGAGTTTGGCAGCTAAATATATCTTCCAGAAGAAAGAGCTCCAAAAATTGTTTCCTAAGATGATCAAATGAGAGGCTGACTGATGATTATATAATAACCCAACACACAGATCAACGGCTCATTCTGCTCTCATGAAATGTTTCTCTGAGTCTCTTGTTCTTCTTGTCTGTTACCTGCAGGAAATGGATGTGATCCTGTGTGTGTGAAAGCTGCTCCAGCTCAGCGTCTCTCATTCTCAGATCATTGATCTCCAGCTCCAGACGCTCCAGTCGTCTTTCAGCTTGACTCACTGCAGTCTTTTCCTGATCTCTGATCCGCTGTGTGGCCTCAGAGCGCCTTCTCTCAATGGAGCGGATGAGCTCAGTGAAGATCCTCTCACTGTCCTGCACTGCTGTCTGTGCAGTGCTCTGTTAGGACACACATCACAATCACACAGTGGCTTCAGTGAGTCCTGACTGAGACTTCTAAAACTTGTCTTCTTCTCCAGACTCACCTTATGAGCCTCCAAAGCCTCTCTCAACTGCTGAAGATCTTTCTCTCGCTGCTGGATTCTCTGCTGGAACAACCTCTGCGTCCCCTTCAGCTGGTGCTAAAACACAAACCAATAACAGAGATGTCACATCACATTACTGTCAGTAAATCATAATGTGAAGAGTTTAATCTAGTAACAGTAGAATTAATAACTGTTACGCCTGCCTGTTGCCCCCTGCTGGCTCTGCTAGACGGTGCAGATGTTAGTTGGGCGACAGGTGAATTCTATTAGTAATCAACCCTCTATTATGGCATTTGGTTTATAAGATCTGTGTGCTCTAGAGTAACTCTCTCTCTCTCTCTCTCTCTCTCTCTCTCTCTCTCTCTCTCTCTCTCTCTCTCTCTCTCTCTCTATTAGGCATGTGCCGGTATCAAATTTTCATGTTGCGATTAATTGCTGAAGCTTTTATCACGGTATACGTTATTATCACGATATTGAAATAAGTTTCAAAAAAAGTGTTGTCATACAGGTTAAATTTTCACTTTCTTATAACAAAAGAACCAAACATTTAAATACAATAAAGCAATACACAAAAATGTATAAAGTAAAGAAATATTTAAAACAGATTAAAGCGCAAAAGAATTATAAAGAACAATAGGTATGCTGAAATGTACATTTAACACAGATTAATACATGCTTTAGAAGTATTTTTCATTGTCAGTTTGTTAATGAAGGAACTAATGTTAAATACTGGAGCCTTATTGTAAAGTGTGTGATTGAACAACAGTCAGAACATATTCAAACAATATCTAGGGCATGTAATTTAGTCCAGATTAAAATATAAAATGCAAGTTTGAAAATGAATAGCCTTAAGTCTTTAAGTATTATGTATTAGGTTATGTGATTACTGGGGAAACGGCTGCATTTCTGCTGTTCCGTCAGCGCCCTCTGCTGTCGAAGAATGAATGCGTCTCCTCATTCCGCCATGTGCTCGGCTCATGCACGGTCTATTTATATCATTGCACGTTCCTCTTGGTCTATTTACATCAGTGCTCGTTCCTTGTTCATTTTAAACGGTTGATGGGTAAAGTATTCTTAAAATTCATTCTAAAAATCGGAATAATTCGTAATAAATAATTATTCACGGTATTTTGAAGTGCCCACGATAACTATATTGTGCATATTCATTATTGCGGTATATTGTATTACCGTTTACCGGCACATGTCTACTCTCTATGTTTCTCCTGTTTATATAATTTCCTTAATATTATTTTCCTTTATTGATTGTTTGTGTCAGAGAACATTTAGTTACCACACGCGCGTATTTTCCCCTAGACGTTGGTTTTCTTTTGATTTTTTAACAACTGTTTTCTTGTTCTGTAAATAAATTGGTTTATTGTTTAAACCATTTGTTGTTTGCCTCTTTTATGTTGCGGTATATGAGCCAGCCGTAACATAAAAATGGGGGCTTGTTCTGGATTGTTCCTAAATTCCATCACCAAGCCCGATTGTTATACTTTACCTCGCATAGATGACTGTGTGGACCGAGTGGGGTCTGCGAAGTTTGTGAGCAAATTAGACCTTTTAAAGGGGTACTGGCAGGTCCCCCTGACTGCTAGGGCAAGGGAACTTTCTGCATTTGGTGACACCTGATGACTTCCTCCAATACAGTGTTATGCCGTTTGGGGTTCGAAATGCTCCAGCCACCTTCCAGCGCCTTGTTAACAAGGTGTTGTCTGGATTATCTGGTTGTGAGGCTTATTTGGACTATGTGGTCTTGTTTAGTTAATCTAGGGCAGATCACCTAGTCCAAATAAGGGAGTTATTTGTTTGTTTGACCGAGGCATCTTTAACTTTAAATCTGGCAAAATGCGAATTTAGGAAAGCCACCGTCACTTATTTAGGTAAGATAGTGGGAAATGGACAGGTTTGTCCGATTGATGCGAAGATTGAGTCTATCTGTGCTTTTCCAGTACCTACAAATCGCAGAGAATTGCGTAGGTTTCTGGGAATGGCTGGGTATTATCGTGGGTTTTGCCCAAATTTTGCATCCATTGTGGCACCCCTGACTGATCTTATAAGTACTAAAGTACCTTTTGAGTGGACTACTGTTTCTCAGCAGGCATTTGATGGAGCCAAAGCCCTATCGGCTAGTGCTCCTGTGCTTGTTGCACCAGATTTCTCTCAGCCTTTCAGCTTTGCTGTAGATGCAAGCGATACTGGAGCTGGAGCTGTTCTTTTACAGAAAAGTCTGGATGGAGTAGAACATCCAATCTGCTATTTTTCAAAAAAATTAAATGTCCATCAACGAGTTTACTCTGTTGTAGAAAAGGAGGGGCTTGCCCTTGTTCTGGCTATTCAATATTTTGAAGTTTATTTGGGATCTTCTGCCAGTCCAATTGTGGTCTATACAGACCATAATCCTTTAGTGTTTTTACACCGAATGAAAAATCATAACCAGAGGATAATGAGGTGGAGTCTCATTTTACAACCATTTTCCCTTGACATTAAACACATCCAGGGCAGCGAAAATGTTATTGCTGATGCCTTATCTCGAGCGTGAGATTGTATATTCTGTTGCATTTTGCATTCCTATAGGAATACTTTTGTGGAGGAGGTGTTACGCCTGCCTGTTGCCCCCTGCTGGCTCTGCTAGACAGTGCAGATGTTAGTTGGGCAACAGGTTTCTATTAGTAATCAACCCTCTATTATAGCGTTTGGTATATAAGATCTGTGCACTCTAGAGTAACTCTCTCTCTCTCTCTATGTTTCTCCTGTTTATATAATTTCCTTAATATTATTTTCCTTTATTGATTGTTTGTGTCAGAGAATATTTAGTTACCACACACACGTGTTTTTCCCCTAGACATTGGTTTTCTTTTGATTGTTTAACAACTGTTTTCTTGTTTTGTAAATAAATTGGTTTATTGCGATCGGCTCTCTTTTTTTCTTATCAGTGCCAAAGAGACTCAAATAACTCATTTTTTATCATTCAATAAAGTGTTAAACATGCAAGTGTTATACATCATTATATTCTGTTAAGTTTCTATTTTTTTTGTGTACAGTCACAATACAAATTTTTTTTGTGTTTTTTGCAAAATAAGGGAAACAAACAAGATGCGGGATCTTCAGCCTCTCTCAATCAGGGGAGGTTCTAGGATTTTCATTTTAGGGGGGCTTAGCCCCCAGTGAGGGTATTTTAGGGTCCAAATTGCGCTATTAACTAGTAGCTTAATAACATGCATATCCATAGGATGGCTGTTTATTAATACTTATAAAGTAATACTTATAAAGCTCCCCCGAGAAAATGTTTATTTCTCTGATCTACATATGTTTTTTTTAAGATGTTCTGAAGGCCAAAAAAATAGACAACAGTAGCTTGAAAACCATGTCATTGGGCAGTAGATTATTTGTCTTTCTTATCTCCACATCTCTCTTTTTTCTCAGTTTTTATCTTTCCCAGTCTCTTCTCCTCCTAACGCTGAGCTTTAACTGATATAGTTTTTCCATTTTCGTCAGAGAAGAAAGTAAATATGGTTTACATATTAACATACTGATATTTATATGTTTTATGAATACTTTTCTTAGACACGTTAATTTACTGTTTATTAAATTTTTAAGTTTATTAAATTAATTCACAAAATAAACACATTCATTACTAATCTTATGCCCAATACAGGCTGAAATAGCTGAGCTTTTTTATTTTATTTACTGAAGGCTACAAATGGAATAATATTAATTTACAATATGTACACATTCATTATTAATCTTATGCCTAATCTGAAGAAAACGGTTTTGTTAATATTTCTTGTTTGTTAATTACATTATGAATCACATTGGCCTATTTTCAATTCAAATTGGCGAAATTAGACAAAAGTGTAGGCTATCCATTTGCCTGAATATTTTTGTCTTTGTTTAACATTTCTGACTTAAAGAAGCAGAGTCTTAGCTTACATTTCTCTCACTTGACGTCGAGTCGTGCTGCTAAAATTCGCGTTTAGCCTCAGCATAATCTGTGTGAACATAAAGCCTGTCTACTCTGATTTGATTGGTTTTCTCGAATATTTTGACATTGACGAGCGATGACAGACCAATGAGGCTCAGATGAACGCACACACCTCTGCTTCTGACGTGCGCTCTGCTCGGCGCCGCTGCGGATTGAAGAACACGCTGACTAAAAGACGGGACGAAGCCGAAGCCTCCCGCCAGTTTCATAATTTTTAAAGGTTAATTACACATTTTTCAGGGGGGCTGGGCAGAAGTTAAGGGGGGCTGAAGCCCCCCTAAAAAGGGTCTAGAACCGCCCCTGCTCTCAATGATGTCTTATCTGATTCTCTTCAGAAAATTACCTGTAGCTTAGTGAAAATTTGACCGACAAACATGAGACATATGTCTAAAAAAAATTTGAAATGTCAGGTTTTAAATCATGTAAATCAAAATGAAAACAAATATTCTGTGTTTATGTAATCTGTGTGAAAAGTGGGAGATATCAGTCAACTCATTACTGATTATCCGCTAATGCGGCCACGCCCACGGACCGCGCGCTCATTCAGATTCAAATACAGGCAATCCATGCGTCGACGCACACATCAACTCCTGCAAACACAACTAGTGAAGCTATGGTTCAGATACATCGCTTTGAGTAATAATCCTGGAATAATTTTCCTTACGGAAAGCTGATTCAGGGCTGATTGTGGTAGGTTAAGTTTATTCAGTTAGCATCTGTGAATATTAAACGCAAAAAGACTGTTTAAATATAAATCCTGATGCAACATGACGCAAGACTATTTAGACAAGATTTATTTGGCCTGTTTTTGTTTTGTATAAATTGCATCTTAATTTTATTCAATGTTTTTAATATAGTTGCTTCTTACTTAATAAGAAGTCAATATAACAGACAATAGCCTTAGCGCTGCATTGCAAGCGTGTCTTATAAATTAACTTAAGATGGAAATTATATTTGAGTATTAATTGCCTTTTTTACAGTGAATTTCGTTTTGTATAATTTGTATCTTAATTTTAATCAATGTTTTTAAAACGAATTTTGCTTCATATTGATGTTTAAATATTATACCCTATGTTGTTGTTGTTGTTTTTTTTTAGAAAGTTAATTGCTTTCTTTAAACTGAAATCCATTTTGTATAAATTGTATCTTAATTTATGTTTTTAATATATTTGATATAATATAACAGACTGGTATAATAAATATATTAGTATATTTGATACCAATATGGCAGACAATAGCCTTAGCGCTGACTCATGCATTTCACGTGTTTCTGACTGAAGCTGGAAATGATATTTGAGTATTGTGTGTATTTGATCTTTTACAAATGATTCAGAAAATGTTTGCCATTGAAATGACTGGGAAAAAGTGTCCCAATCAACCTAAAGTCACCAGATACTATTTGAAATCATAATTGCATTGCATTATGTTGTTTTAAATCCCAAATATGTTACTTATAACATTTATCATTACCAATTATTCAGTTATTTGTATTTATTGAATACTGAATTGGGTTCAGTGTCACAATATTACTGTTTTTTTTAACTCTTCTTTCAAAAACATTTCTGATTGAAATCTTGTTTCTTTTTTGGGCAGATAATTTAGCTTGCTTTCAGTAAAAACTTTAAGTAAAATACATTTAGATTTTTTCCCCAGAAAACTATTTTTTTTACTGTTACTGTACTTATCTAGTAAACCTAAAATCTAGTAGGCCTACCTGAAACTCATTTATCATGCAGGTCATTATTATGCAGGTCTTTTGTTTCTTAGGAGTGATCACATTATTATTCATGAGTTGCCTACTCGCATACGGCCTGAGTAAAGAAAAAGTGTTTTACAAAACGTAAATTAATATATTATTCTATGTGAATGAGTAGGCTCAATGATTCTCACATCATTTTGAAGCAAAAACTCAATGAAAAAACACCCAATAATCAAAGGGCATGTGAACACATATCTATTGTGTGTTTTGAAGCCTTAATTTTATTTTTAATTTTTTTTACTTTGTTCAAATATCATGCATAATTATACTCTCAAAAATACAAGCATGTACATACATGTTGCTCAGATATTATGTTAGCCCAATTTGTGCTGAATACAGTGTAATTACACTTTTGCCATTAATGTGTTTATAAGCAACTGAAAAAAGCACAAATGTCAGAGCATGTCAAAACTTCTAAAGGGCCCCAAAACAGCTCAGACTCCTAGGGGTTAAACCATTTGTTGTTTGCCTCTTTTATGTTGCGGTATATGAGCCAGACGTAACATAACGTAATGTTGTAGGTTCAAACTTCTGAAGGGATGATTTTTCAGTTTCCACCATTGTACATGAATTTACATGAAGCATAAGGTGTGTTTTACATTGCAAGCGTAAGTATCATAAAAGTGAAACTGACACAGTCATTTTAATTTACATGAAGAGAGGCATCACATGTTTACATCAAAAACTGATTAGTCTACACAGAACAGAAGCCAACGCCCGAGGTGAAGCTATAAATGAGAGCGTTCATATACAGGTGCTGGTCATATAATTAGAATATCAGTTTATTTATTTCACTAATTCCATTCAAAAAGTGAAACTTGTGTATATTATATTTATTAATTGCACATAGACTGATATATTTCAAATGTTTATTTCTTTTAATTTTGATGATTACAACTGACAACTAAGGAAAATCCCAAATTGAGTATCTCAGAAAATTTGAATATTGTGAAAAGGTTCAATGTTGAAGACACCTGGAGCCACAGTCTAATCAGCTGATTAACTCAAAACACCTGCAAAGGCCTTTAAATGGTCTCTCAGTCTAGTTCTGTAGGCTACACAATCATGGGGAAGACTGCTGGCTTGACAGTTGTCCAAAATACGACCATTAACACCTTGCACAAGGAGGACAATACACAAAAGGTCATTGCAAAAGAGGCTTGTTCACAGAGCTCTGTCCAAGCACATTAATAGAGAGACGAAGGGAAGGAAAAGATGTGGTAGAAAAAAGTGTACAAGCAATAGGGATAACCACACCCTGGAGAGGATTGTGAAACAAAACCCATTCAAAAATGTGGGGGAGATTCACAAAGAGTGGACTGCAGCTGGAGTCAGTGCTTCAAGAACCACTACGCACAGATGTATGCAAGACATGGGTTTCAGCTGTCACCACTCTTGAACAACAGACAGCGTCAGAAGGGTCTCGTCTGGGCTAAAGACAAAAAGGACTGGACTGCTGCTGAGTGGTCCAAAGTTATGTTCTCTGATGAAAGTAAATGTTGCATTTCCTTTGGAAATCAGGGTCCCCGAGTCTGGAGGAAGAGAGGAGAGGCACACAATCCACGTTGCTTGAGGTTCAGTGTAAAGTTTCCACAGTCAGTGATGGTTTGGGGTGCTATGTCATCTGCTGGTGTTGGTCCACTGTGTTTTCTGAGGTCCAAGGTCAACGTAGCCGTATACCAGGAAGTTTTAGAGCACTTCATGCTTCCTGCTGCTGACCAACTTTATGGAGATGCAGATTTCATTTTCCAACAGGACTTGGCACCTGCACACAGTGCCAAAGCAACCAGTACCTGGTTTAAGGACCATGGTATCCCTGTTCTTAATTGGCCAGCAAACTCGCCTGACCTTAACCCCATAGAAAATCTATGGGGTATTGTGAAGAGGAAGATGCGATTTGCAGAAGAGCTGAAGGCCACTATCAGAGCAACCTGGGCTCTCATAACACCTGAGCAGAGCCACAGACTGATGGACTCCATGCCACGCCGCATTGCTGCAGTAATTCAGGCAAAAGGAGCCCCAACTGAGTATTGAGTGCTGGACATGCTCATACCTTTCAGTTGGCCAAGATTTCTAAAAATCCTTTCTTTGTATTGGTCTTAAGTAATATTCTAATTTTCTGAGATACTGAATTAGGGATTTTCCTTACTTGTCAGTTATAATCATCAAAATTAAAAGAAAAAAACATTTGAAATATATCAGTCTGTGTGTAATGAATGAATATAATATACAAGTTTCACTTTTTGAATGGAATTAGTGCAATAAATCCACTTTTTGATGATATTCTAATTATATGACCAGCACCTGTAGACTGAGTCAGATTTACTGAACAGAAAGTGTATGCGTGTCAGTTGCTCTGTTTATCGTGTATTGCTCAATATGTTTATGGAGCCTTTCACCCTATTTCCTGTTAAGTTCAGGGTGGAGCACAAATACACTGAGCGGTGAAAGTCCACTTACAGCGCCTGTACACTTGTTATCTGATTATATGGGTGCCAATATAAACAGTGTCAGCTTTATTTTATCAGTGTCTAGTTTAAAGTTCATACCTGTTTCTCTGTCCTCTGAGCTGCAGCTGATACAGTGTTGTGGTTTTTATGTTTGTCCATCGTACACAGCACACATATACACGTCTGATCGGTGCGGCAGAAAACCTCAAGGGGTTTATCATGTGTTTGGCAGATCATCTCCTGCAGTCGTCCAGTGGCATCAGTCACTTTATGTGGCTTACGGGAGTGAAATTCCTCATGACGGTCAAAATGAGTTTGACAGTAAGACTCCAGACACACCAGACAGGACTTGACGGCTTTGTGTATTCTTCCAGTACAGGCGTCACACTGCACATCTCCAGCTCCAGCATAACAGTCATCAAGAAGTTTAGTCTTCAGTTTCTCCACCACTTCAGCCAGCATGGTATTTTTAGCTAAAGCAGGTCTTGGACTGAAAGTCTGTCTGCACTGAGGGCAGCTGTAGACTCTCTTCTGATCCTCCTGATCCCAGTAGCCCGTAATACAGATCTTACAGTAACTGTGTCCACAGGGAATGGCCACTGGATCCTTCAAGAGATCTAGACACACTGGACAGATAAACTCATTCTGATCCACTGAAATTCTGGCTTCAGCCATTTTACTACATGAGACACACAAAACAACAACAGCTCAACTGCACTTCAATATCTCTTTCCCTGATCTGAAGAGTTTCCTGTTTCTGTGTTTGAGTGACGTGTGCAAAACAGGGGTGTCTGTAAGAGTTCCGGTGTTTTGTTCTGTGTTTGTGTGTAAAACAGGTGTGTCTGTAAGAGTTCCTCATTTCTGGTCCTGAAGAGCCTCATTCCTGCAGAGTTCAGTTTCAACCATACTCTCACACACCTGGATGTTATTTTAAATGCCAAAGCCTTTCTTAGTAGATTCAGGCGTGTTCAGTAAGAGCTGGAACTAAACTCTGTTCTGTCACTCCAGGAATAGATAGAGGAATCCTGCTGTAAGTCACAGATCATAAAATGTCCACTAGATGTCAGCCTCAGACAGTCACTCAAAGAACACAAGTCATTGAGAGTCAGGACAACACCTTTACTAACTGCAGTAATACTGTGTCCTTATTATTTGTACTGCAGGACTGGAAAGTGTGTCCAGTTCCTTCATTACCTTCATTTATAACACTTGTATGCAGTGTTGTAGGAAATGTTATGGTTAAAACTATATTTGACTGTAGCAAATGGGGGTCACGTGATGTCATCAAACTGAGAAGGGTGAACGTTTTGCTCTCCCGCTCACCACAACCATAAACGTAGGAATAATTTTTATTTCATAATATTTGATTGTGTAATGTGACCAGTGACTTATTAGATTCAAAAATGTTATAAATATAATATGAACAGAAGGAATAAGGATGATGATGATGATGATGAAGTGCACTCCACCTCATACTCAAAAAAAACACTACACCAGAATAATAATAAATAATGTTTATTTTTATAGCGCCTTTCAAGAACCCAAGGTCGCTTCACAAAGTAGTTCAATAGTACAATCAATAGACAAACAAAGTAACAGTCCGCCTGCTTATTATTACAAATAAACAAGCAGATGGAGACAACAAACAACTACACATAATTAACATAAGTTATAGAGTCAAAGAGAACATTAAATACAATAATCATATAACAAAAAAATTAGAAAGTGAGAGATCACTTGAAGGCAGAGAAATGTACTGAGGATAGGGAATAGATGAGTTTTAAGTTGGGCCTTAAAGTTCTGGAGAGTAGGGGTGGTACGAAGATTCGGGGGCAGTTTATTCCATAGCTTATGGCCTGTAACACTAAAAGCCCTACCACCCACAGTAGAGCGTTTAAACTTGGATAGGACAAGCAAGTTATCATTGCTAGATCTGAGGGTCCGGGCAGGAACATACTGTATGGTTGCACTAACCCAGCCAGGTACTGGGGTACAGGGCCAACTAAAACTAACAGTTTAAACTGGATTAGGCACAGGAAGCCAGTGAAGTTGGTTGGGGATGGGAGTGATATGTGCAGATTTTTTATTAAATGTAAGGGCTCGAGCAGCAGAGTTTGGCGCCATTTGAAGGTGATGTATAGCTTTGTTAGGTAAGCGCTATACAAGGTGTTTCAGTAGTCCTATCTGGAGGTTATAAAAACGTGGATAATAGTTTCAGCATCTCAGAAGTTAAGGGAGCGGCGGATACAAACAATATTTCGCAAGTGGAAAAAGCATGACAATCCGACCAATGCGTGAGTCTAAAGTCGATCAATACTCCTAGAATTCGCAGTTTTTGAAGGCCTAATCTGGACACCATCAATATCAATGAAAATGTAATGTCGGGGTAAACTCTGATTTAGGGCCACTCAACAGGATTTCAGTTTTATCAGCATTAAGCTGTAAGAAGTTATCAGTCATCCAGGTTTTAAGTTCCTGAAGGCAAGAGTTAACTGAAGAGGGTGGACAAAGGAGTTGGGTTTAACCGTGAAATAAAGTTGAATATCATCAGCGTAACTATGAAAGTTGAGACTATGCCGTCTGATTATCTGATCTAGTGGCAACACATAAATGAGAAATAAGAGCGGACCAAGTACTGAGCCTTGAGGTACACCATGAGAGATAGGAACAGTACTGGATCGATCCTTACCTACCGTAACAAACTGCTGTCTATCTGATAGATACGAGGTTAACCACTGAAGAGCAGCACCAGTAATGCCTATTGCAGATAGCCGAGAAAGAAGCGTAGAGTGGCACACAGATGAGATCGAGCAGAACCAGGATACTGTGTGCACCAGAATCCGAAACCACAAGGAGATCGTTTAGCACTTGTAAAAGTGCTTTTTCTGTGCTGTGATAGGGGCGAAAACCAGACTGAAGCATTCAAAAAGATTATTATTCTCTAGATGTGACTGCAGTTGTGCTACGATTGCCTTCTCAAGTAATTTGGCAATGAATGGGAGGTTTGATATTGGTCTATAATTATTCTGGATAGTGTTATCAAGGCCGGACTTCTTTAGTATTGGAGTGACAGCTGCTACTTTTAGATCATGCAGAACATAACCAGTGGCAAGAGATCTATTTATAATATGAGTAATGGGTTGAATAAGTGGGTTTTTAGAAGGCATGTTGGAATATGATCAAGCGTGCAGGTGGTAGAATTAGATTTGATAAGTTGTTCAACCACGGATGTATTCGTGAGTAAGAAAGTGATGACCTATCAGACATGGAGTTGAATAGGAAGAGAGAGTTGGAGAAAAAGTTTGATAAATGTTATACATTTTTTGTAGAATAAATGACTGAAAACTATCACAGAGATCAACAAAGCCAGTAATAGCTACTGGTGAGGGTTTAACCAGTTTGTTTATTTCAGAAAAAAGAGCTTTAGGTTTGCACTTGGCTTTGTTGATGACAGTAGAAAGATGCTAAGTGCTTCTTTATATTCCACTACTGAATCCAAAAAAGCCATGGCACGCACAAGAAAGGAAGATTTTTTGTAAAGACGCCTACATTTTGTTTTCAGGAGTGAACCAAGGAGAGCAGTGAGTAGACGGGACAATTCTAGGTATTAATGGAGCAAGATCATCCAAAACATCCTGAAGAGCCTAATTCCTGTAGAATTCAGTTTCAACCATACTCTCACACACCTGGATGTTATTTTTAAATGCAAAACCTTTTCTTAGTAGATTCAGGTGTGTTCAGTAAGAGCTGGAACTAAACTCTGTTCTGTCTCTCCAGGAATAGATAGAGGAATCCTGCTGTAAGTCACAGATCATAAAATGTCCACTAGATGTCAGCCTCAGACAGTCACTCAAAGAACACAAGTCATTGAGAGTCAGGACAACACCTTTACTAACTGCAGTAATACTGTGTCCTTATTTGTAATGCAGGACTGGAAAGTGTGTCCAGTTCCTTCATTACCTTCATTTATAACACTTGTATGCAGTGTTGTAGGAAATGCTATGGTTTAAACCAGGGGTTTTCAAACTTGATCATGGCAAGGACCCCCAAATATGATGAACCTTGTATGAGGGTCCATCTATATATCCATTTACATACATGTATGAAAAAACAGAGATAAATAGTTGGCTATACTTAATGTTGGATGTATAAACTCGAAGAAGACATTTTCAATTAAAACGTATTTTTATAAGCAACTTTCACAATAAATGTATGTAAGCAGCTTACGTACTGCCTTACAACCCCAGTGAGCAAGATAAAGGACTATAGTGAGAAAAACTCACTAGAAAGATACAAAGCAAACATATACAAATGTGGAAAGTAGGTTTACGGCAAGAAAGGAGAGAAACGTCTAGATTTAACATTTAACATGAAGCAGGTAGAATGTTTGGTAGACTTTATCCATTTTTGCTTTGTCTCTTTATTTTCTGAAATCTTCTGGGGACCCCTTAGAACCTTCTGGAGGTCCTGGACCCCAGTTTGAAAACCCCTGGTGTAAACTATATATAAGAAAAGCTCTTTGTCTTTAGAAAATGGGGGTCACTTGATGTCATCAATCTGAGAGGGATGAGCGTTTTATGGTTGCTGTCATCAGGACTGAGGTCAATCAGCTAGTGAACTGGTGCAGCGACAACACCCTATCTCCAAATGCTGATAACACTAAAGAGATGGTTGTTGACTTCAGAAGAACCTGAACCGCCCACATTCCCTGAACTGTTTACGGGTCTGTTGTGGTGAAAGACTACGGCGTTAAGTGTCTGGGTGTGCAAATAGTGGAGGAACTCCCCTGCACAACTCAACACCAAGTTACAAGACAATAGATGGTATATGTATGTACAATGTATGTTATGTACAAATGCAAGGACATGTAAATAAGAAGTATGGTGTGTTAAATAAATATAAATGTATAAATAGTGTTGTGTATTGCATGTTTATTTCAAAGTGGGAAATTAATAGTTCATGAGGTAGATGGTCTGAGGAAAGAAACCGACAGTTCAAAGAGGAAGTGGGCTGGGTTTGGGGGGATTTTATTACCAACACACACAAAAAAAAATCTTTTTTTTTCCGGACAAGCACATTTTTTACTCGGACAAGTGGATGACAGATTTACTTGTCCGAAGGACAAGCATGTGAACATGCTTAATGTCGAGCCCTGCACTCACCCCCCTAAACCTCACTCCCATCTGGGTCACGGCACCAATGTAACCCCTCCTGTGACAGCCCATGGCGGGGGGAATCCAAGATGTAGTAGGTGTGGGATTCGGACGTGCCTTAATGTCTTCCTACCTTGAAAAGTGTCCTCTGAAGGCAGCATTTTCCAGTTTTCGGGACGCAGTCATATCCTTCGCTGCCTTTGATATCCCACAATCCTATGCGTTCCATTCGGTGACAGTTGAACTAGAAAAAGAAAGATGGCTTCTGAAAGTTGTGGTTGCTGATCAGTTAGTGTGTAAATGTACGTTTTTAACCAATGGTTTCATTTCTAATGAGAAATTACAACTGTAGTAATTCAATATTTGTTTAGTTCTAACCAAAGCTCGCTTTATTTTGCAGTAGATCATTAAAGTGCCCCTGTTATGCTATTTTAAAGTTTCCTAATTTAGTTTTGGAGGTCTCCAACAACAGGTTTACATCCATCAAAGGTAAAAAATTTTTTTTAACTTTCTCATAATATACATTGCACATCACCACAATGGTCAATGATTCTCAAACGACTCGATGGATGAATCAGTCTCCCGAGTACTTGCACAATATGAAACACAACAAACACATTGTAGAGCACAGCGTCTTCTCAACATGATGCTATCCACTATACGCTGCAGTGTTTGAGGTGGTTCAAGTTTTCCCTGGTGCCTGCGCACACAATAAGTGGACGGGCAATATGCTAATGTTTCATCTTGACATCACAACGAATTGATTGATTGACTCCGAGTCGACTCTTACATTTGAGAGACAGTAACTTTATATACGGTGCACTTTCAGATTTAAAAACTTTGCAGGATGTTTTCATTCACTTAGAACTTACACACTACATGAAATGTTATTTTTCAAAAATCCATAACCAACAGAGCTGTTTTAATACCATAACGATTGAAAATGTGATTGATTTCATTGAAGTCGCTAACATTTTCGATGCAATATTGAATGTTTTTGTTCTGTTTTAGCTGTGAAAATAGTTCCAAACAAAGATCACAGCAGAACCATAACAGCAACACTCAACCGTGTTTCATTACTGAATGATTCAGCGTTTAAATAACTGATCCTTTTAAAAGTAATCGCGTTAATGTTCTGACTTTATTTCAAAAGTACAACAATTAGTTACGTTACTAGCCCCCGCCCTGTCAATAAAACAGAATATAATAACCTCTTTCGCCTGCTATATTAAATTAAGATCTTTTTTAAAGCTACACTGTGTGATATTTTCCCCCATCTAGTGGTGAACTGGTATATGACGATCCAGTGAATATTAGTTTCTGTTCCTCTCAATTCCGATTTGGTTTTAACTCCTACGGTGGCCGATTTAGTCCAAGATTAACATGGCTTCCAGTTCGCCCTCGTCCACATTGGACACGGTGCCATCGAGTGTTAAAACGCCAAAGGCCAAGCTTGAATTTACGGGTATGTCCCTCTTTGGCTAATGTACTTTCAAGATGGAGGGGCAACATGGCGACCGGCATTCGAACCCTGACCCGTATGTGTTTACAATGGCATATTATAAACTTACGAGAATACTTTATTACTTGAAAGAAGTAAATATACATTAATGAGCACATATATTTTTGAAAGAACTAAGTGTTTTTAGCGAAGAATAAACTAAAAAAGTTACACAGTGTAGCTTTAAAAGTGAAGGACCAGAAAAAACACGGACCAGTTATTCATCAAATCAGTTCTTTATTGAATTAAAGCAGTTTACCAGATTAATCAACCACCTTAATGTTTGATAAATGTTCATAAATGACAAAGAAAACAAAACATATATATGGCAATGAGATTAATAAGGCTTCAGGTAAACGATTGTCACATCGGATCATTGGTAGTGTGTAAAACGAGCCTCATCATCGTCATCATCGTCATCATAATCATCAACTGTATATGATACAGCATGTAAAGCCCTTCTATGAGCAGAACATCACATCCGCCCATATCCTCCTCATGACAGCTGAAGAACTGCGCGTTTATATCTCAGAATAGTGCAAAAGTAAACTAGTGCAAATATTTCACTTCAATTACAGATGATTTTTGGTCCCCAGAGCACACATTTCCCAAATGACAAACAAAAGCCCCATCAAACACACCAAATGCTGCCTGACTAAATAAGAAAAACAGAACCGACCAAAGCGCTGGATGGATAAGAAGCAGCTTCACTCCGTCATCCTCCTCATGTGCCGTAGCGATCCTGCAGGAAAACACAGAGTTTAGCCTCACATCCAGCCGGATGAACGGGTCCGTTAACGGGGTTAGGGTTAGGGTAACCCATCTAACGGGTCAGCAGAACCTCACCTGTATAGAGGACACCACTCCGCTGGCCATGACGGACAGTTTTCCCGCCACAGTCCGAACGCCGCTCTTCAGCTGCATCATGTCCGGCACGGCGGGCATCATGTTGCTCAAGCGGGACGAGCCGCCGGACGCTGGACCGCAAACAGAGAAACCACGGACAATAAACACCGGAAGAGGCCATTTTGCGCAGATCTACGAGTAGAGACACGCACCTGCTGATTTCTTCTGCTCATCGAACAGATCTGCGGAGCTGATCGAGGAACTGCCTGAGTAGTTCTCCAGCCGCGCTCGCACTTCATACTGAAACACCAGAGAGAGCAGCGGTTACAGGGTTTCTGCAGGTCAAGTCACATTTAAGACTTTTTGAGACCTTTCTCTTAACTGTCACCGTCCCACAGGTGCTCTTTTTTTGATCGCCTTTTTGTCCTATCATATATTTAAGTAATTATCATAAATTAGGTATCATTCGAAAGCTTACAAACTCAAAATTCATCCTGTGAAAACCGGACATTGTGTTACCATGGAAACGTTACTCCAAATTATTCTAGCGGGCTCCTCCCCATAGTGGGCGGTGTCATGTTTCATATTACAACATTTATTTTAACTACTTTATATTCAAAATCTTTTCCAATCTTGACAAAACACATATTGCCGGAAAGGTCTGAGTCTCAAGGGTCCATATTTGGTGACTGTTTTGTGATATTTGGACAGAAATGTTTAGGAAAATGCATCAAAAAACATTCAATGGAATTTGAAATGACACCCGGTGGCAATTGCGTATAAACAAAATCTCATGGGGACTTCAATTTTTGTGATAACTTCAAATTTGGAAACTTTCAAACTTGGTTAGACATATGGCTTTGATTTTATAGTATTTTTTTTTGTAAAATATATATTTTATATGAAATTGAAATATTTAATGTATAATAATGAAATATTTACTACAGAATTTTTCTTTACAGTAAATTTAAACTTCCATAACTTTTTCATACTTCCATATTTTGAATTGCTTTCACTTTAGCAATAAATCTGCAGAGTGTCGTCTTTAAAACGAGACCAAACTTAGGTCTATATTCCAAAGCATTCTTGAATTACAGCCCTTTAAGTTTGGATAGTGCATTTTAATGTGTATTCTCAAAAAGGGGGGTGACAGTTAAAGGGTTAAGAACATTATGAATTAAATTTAAGACCTATAAAAGGAAATGCAGTCACATGATTACTTGCAAAGTACATTCATTTATTCAAATTGAACAAATCAATAAACTTGCACTTCCTCATAGCGCAATCCCACCAGGATTTCGCAACATTTTTTGGGGTGATTTTTGAGATAAAAATGACTTGTTAATTTCCAGAAATTTGCAGTTTTTTCATAATTAGGGTAATACGTAATATGGTAAATGTGTTAGATGCACAGATGCAATAGAACAAACAAAATATATAAATCTTGTTTATTATGGTATAGGAATAATGCAGGATCTCAAACAAATGCATGTTGATTTTTCGTTGCATTTAGTAATCGCGGAAACATGAAAAACTGGAGGACTATTAGCTGAAGAATAAAATCTGTTTTATGTGTCTGTGGTACAATCCGAAAAAGACTCCAATAACACAAAAGCTGATTGGCTGCAATATAAGCTGCATGTCTCATTTGTAGTCGTAATACAGCAAATTATATTTGGACTAGCGAAAGAAAGAACTACCAATAAAATAAATAAATAAAAACATTCTAAAGTAGAATTAGCGTTACATGGACGTAGGAAAATTAAGACCAGTTTAAAATGATTTAAGACCTAAAACAGAATACTTCAGCGAATTTAAGACTTTTTAAGGCCTAAAATTTAGATTTTGAAATTCTAGACCCCGCGGAAACCCTGGTTTAACAACACAGAGCTCATCACACGTCTCAAGCGTTTGTTCGCAGGCTTAATGTTCATTTCGTTGACATAATTTTCGTCAATGACCTTTTTTCACTGACGAAAACGAGACGATAACTAAATAAAAACTAGTATTGGATGACAAAAACTATGACGAAAATCAACTGTCATTTTCGTCAACTAATAAAAACGAGAGGAAAATGTTAGTGAGGGACGATTAGGGAAGAGACCCAGTCAGAACTGATGTCCTGTGTCACAGATGCCGGGGGAAAACACACGGCCTACAGGCTCACACACCCCCAATCCAGCTCCAGAGCGGCTCAATCAATAACACACACACACACACACACACACACACACACACACAATCCAGCTCCAGAGCGGCTCAATCAATAACACACACACACACACACACACCCAATCCAGCTCCAGAGTGCCTCAATCAATAACACACATTTATGCCAGACCAGTGTTTATGAACTAATGCTGATGAATAATGACAGTGTTTACTTTACCATGGTTATATAGTAATATGCTTTAGACGGTTGTATCAATGCATATTTGATCTCCCTCATCTGAACTTGAATGAGCAACTGCAATAGTAAGGCGAGACTTCAAAATAAGAGTCCTGGTGTATTTCCAGCTGGTTTATAATTAAAAGTCACGCTTTATATATTGTTTTTTGCTTACACAATAAACTGTATTTAATTTAATTCCCATTTAATGCAAAGTCAGGAGGAAAGACCAGTATTTGACACATATTCAATAAAGTATCAGGGTTATGATAGTTCACTAAAACCATTAAAACAATCTTCATTACTTGAAATTAAATAAAATGTTAACTGAAATTAAAAAAATAAATAAACTTATTTGAAGCCTTAGCTTAACATGATATTAGGCCTGTGCGATATTGAAGAAAAATGCGATATCCTCGTTAAATAATGCGATATTCGATATTCGACACGATATTGCTTTAAGTGTGTAAAATCTATTTCTTTCCCCAACTGATATCCTTCATTTAAAGCATAAGCGACAGTGTATACATGAATAGTCATCAAGACAGCCATTTTGACACAACTGTGCGCGTTTTTGACAGTTCGAGTGTGTAACAAGACACGAAAAAAAGAGCGGCTTGTGCGCACGTTTCGGTGTGTGTGTCAGACAGCGCGAGACTGCAGTTGTTTTTCGCAAGTTATTGCGTTTAATAACTAATTTTAACGTCAAGCAAGTCACATAAGTAACAGTCGTGTGCCCAGTCTATTCTCTGCTAAATGCGTCAACCTAAAACGTACACTTTTCACAATGTTGAAATAGCCTATTAAAATCATTCAGATATTGCATGCCCTTGCGATATGCATATTGCGATATGTACATTTGCGATATTTCGATAGATTGCGCAGCCCTACATGATAGACTAACTAAAACAGAAATACAAAGTTATAAAAACTATATAGATGTTTTTAAAAACAAACAAAAAAAGTTAATTGAGCTCTCTTTCGTGTATTTTTAATGTCAAAAACAAAATTACGTCAAAATGTCAAGTGACAGTTGGTTATGTGACGCTTAAATGCTTAATGTATTACAATTGAACTAAACTCATTCGATTTTAGTCGACTAAAACTAAAAACAATTCAAGTGACTAAAATATGACTAAAACTAAATGGCATTTTAGTCAAAAGACTACGACTAGAACTAAATCAAAAAATGCTGTGAAAATGAGCACTGTTCGCAGGGCGTCACCTCAGAGTTGTCCTGCTTGCCGAAGAACATGTCGGATGAAATGGCCTTGGCGTTGGCGAACTTCCTCTGGGCGTCATCAGAGACGCACTGCGGCTCCGTCGTCCTCCTCGCCACGGCCCTGTGGGAAAACAAGCACACGGCGTTCAGCGCACGGCCTGCTGGGATAGAAGCCGAGCTCAGGAACGCCCTTGTCTGACCTCTCTGTGTTCAGGTCGATGTCAGCCTGCTGAAAGAAGAACGGATCCGACGAATCTTCGTCCAGGAGCCTATGGGAAAACACAGGACACGCTCATGAACAAGAGCACACATACTGGGGATGCGCGGTATACCAGTACTGGGAAAATACCGGTATGTATTTTATTTCAAACGGTACGATATCAAGATTTTGCTCATTTCGGTATATGCTGCTGTTCCGAAGTTCACCGCTAGGTGGCAGCGCACCACCCAAACTGACGCGAAACCGGCATATGTGGTGCCATAGAGGAACAAAATAAATACAGCAGTTGAATCTCACTCAACACGCACAAAAGGAGTTAATAAAGAGAGGATTAGACGTGAAATTTGGAATGAATTTGCTTCTCAAACTGCTGAAGAACCATCAAACCTTGCCGAGCATCTGCCACTTGCCCATCCTGACTTGTACAAGACATTAAGAGATCGACAGGTGAGGGCATAAATCAAACTCTCATTTAGACATTTATTTTCTTTTAACACTGATCAACGCACATACATAAGATCGTATCGTTTAAATATAAAGACATCTCCAGCGTTCGTTTCAACCAATGACATTTAGATTTCATAATATTTGCACGCATACTATTGCACTATATTCTCGTAAGACATAACCAACTGTGTTTATGTGACGACTCACTAAAGATGGACATTTTTGACATAAGTTTGTGTGTATTTGTCTTAGGAAAAACACTTAATCTGGAATGCGCGACGCTCTTTAGGCTTGTGTGTGTGTTGTTGGTATGAGCAGAAAGAAAACTCTCTCTTAGCTCCATCCCCATGTATGACGGAATGCTATAAAATCACTTGCATGTTCAAATTGGCGAGGTTTAAAAAGACGTGGGCAGTGATTTCCGTCAGCTGTCCCGAAACGAAAGCTTAAGTGTTGAATCTGAGCGCGCAGATGCTTTTATAGTGCATGTGCGATGTCTTTTGAAGCTAGAAGCAAATTTGCTCATTTTGAGAGCTAGAGAAAGGTGCAGAAATTACTTTGCACAAGAAAGTTTCCAAATGACTGATTTGATAATCTTTGTTGATTCACGAAATAATAAACATCTGCGTTAATTTCCCGCTTTATAAACTCAAACCTGCGAGAGTGAGTGAAATTATGCGCAATATCCACGCCAAAATTCAGACCCTGTGTGGTATCGATTTAATATCGGTACTTCGGTATTAGATTGTGGTATCGTACCGAAGCCAAAATTGTGGTATTGAGCCATACCTAACACACACACACACACACACACACACACACACACACACACAAACACTCATATCTTGATCAGCGAGGCGTCACCTGCAGGAGAAGCGCTTGTCCTGGTCCTCCTCGTCCTCCAGGTGTGCTCTTCTGCTGGAGGAGCTCAGAGCCGGAGCCTCCTGCTTTATGATCCGCAGGTCCTCCGTCACAGAGTGCGACAGGCCGCTGGAAACACAGGGAGGGAGGTCACTGAAGGCTGTATGTAAAGGGTTAGTTCACCCAAAAATGTAAATTGTGTCATTAATGACTGAGCCTCATGTGGTTGGACACCCGTCAGACCTCCGTTCATCTTCAGACACAAATGAAGATATTTTAGTGTAAAGCTGATGCTCTGAAAGGCCTCCATTGGCTCAACTTTACACTCTCAAGACCCTTAAAAGACACTAAAGACTAAAGTTACAAAGTCCATCTCACTACAGCGGCTCTACAATAACTTTATGAAGCGACGAGAATAGTTTTTGTGCGCAAAAAAACCCTACATAACGACTTATATCACGATGACCGATTTCAAAACAAGTCTTCATGAAGCTTCAAAGCGTTATGAATCAGTGAGTCGAATCATGATTCGGATCGCGTGTCAAACCGCCAAACTGCTGAAATCACGTGACTTTGGCGATTCAAACCGCTGAATCGACTCACTGATTCATAACGCTCTGAACCGCTGAATCGACTCACTGATTCATAACGCTTCAAACTGCTGAATCGACTCACTGATTCATAACGCTCTGAACCGCTGAATCGACTCACTGATTCATAACGCTCTGAACCGCTGAATCGACTCACTGATTCATAACCCTTCAAACTGCTGAATCGACTCACTGATTCATAACGCTCTGAACCGCTGAATCGACTCACTGATTCATAACGCTCTGAACCTCTGAATCGACTCACTGATTCATAAAGCGTCAAACTGCTGAATCGACTCACTTATTCATAACGCTCTGAACCACTGAATCGACTCACTGATTCATAATGCTCTGAACTGCTGAATCGACTCACTTATTCATAAAGCTTCAAACTGCTGAATCGACTCACTTATTCATAACGCTTCAAACTGCTGAATCGACTCACTTATTCATAACGCTCTGAGCCACTGAATCGACTCACTGATTCATAATGCTCTGAACTGCTGAATCGACTCACTTATTCATAACGCTCTGAACCACTGAATCGACTCACTGATTCATAATGCTCTGAACTGCTGAATCGACTCACTGATTCATAACGCTCTGAACTGCTGAATCGACTCACTGATTCATAACGCTCTGAGCCACTGAATCGATTCACTGATTCATAACGCTCTGAACCACTGAATCGACTCACTGATTCATAACGCTTCAAACTGCTGAATCGACTCACTGATTCATAACGCTCTGAACCGCTGAATCGACTCACTGATTCATAACGCTCTGAACCACTGAATCGACTCACTGATTCATAACGCTCTGAACTGCTGAATCGACTCACTGATTCATAACGCTCTGAACCACTGAATCGACTCACTGATTCATAACGCTTCAAACTGCTGAATCGACTCACTGATTCATAACGCTCTGAACCACTGAATCGACTCACTGATTCATAACGCTTCAAACCACTGAATCGACTCACTGATTCATAACGCTCTGAACCGCTGAATCGACTCACTGATTCATAACGCTTCAAACTGCTGAATCGACTCACTGATTCATAACGCTCTGAACCGCTGAATCGACTCACTGATTCATAACGCTCTGAACCACTGAATCGACTCACTGATTCATAATGCTCTGAACTGCTGAATCGACTCACTGATTCATAACGCTCTGAACCACTGAATCGACTCACTGATTCATAACGCTCTGAACCACTGAATCGACTCACTGATTCATAACGCTTCAAACTGCTGAATCGACTCACTGATTCATAACGCTCTGAACCGCTGAATCGACTCACTGATTCATAACGCTCTGAACCACTGAATCGACTCACTGATTCATAACGCTCTGAACTGCTGAATCGACTCACTGATTCATAACGCTCTGAACCACTGAATCGACTCACTGATTCATAACGCTCTGAACTGCTGAATCGACTCACTGATTCATTACGCTTCAAACTGCTGAATCGACTCACTGATTCATAACGCTCTGAACCACTGAATCGACTCACTGACTCATAACGCTCTGAAGCTTCATGAGGCCGTGTTTTGAAATCGTCATCACTATATAAGTCGTTATTTAGGGGTTTTTGTGCACTGAAACTATTCTCGTCTTCATAAAGTTATTGTAGAGCCGCTGTAGTGAGATGGACTTTGTAACTTTAGTCTTTAGTGTCTTTTAAGGGTCTTGAGAGTGTAAAGTTGAGCCAATGGAGGCCTTTCAGAGCATCAGATTTACACTAAAATATCTTCATTTGTGTCTGAAGATGAACGGAGGTCTGACGGGTGTCCAACCACATGAGGCTCAGTCATTAATCACACAATCTACATTTTTGGGTGAACTAACCCTTTAAAGGTTTATCAGGTCTGGCCACACACACACACACACACACACACACACACACACACACACACACACACACTGACCTGCGCGCGCCGAAGCCCATGCCCAGCCGCTCGGCCTGCTCCTTCCTCTGTCCGTCCAGACGGCTCATCTGCTGCTCGTTCCTCCTCGCGCTCCTCTGCAGCTCCAGACTGTCGAACGAGTGGCTCAGGGACGGACCTCTGCACACACACACACACACACACACAGAGCACGGTGTGAAACACTAGCGGCGTGCGTTAGGAGGAGGGCGAGGCGGGTCACATGCTCACGTCGGGTGCTGAGGGTCGGCCTCGCTGCTCTTCATCTCCTCCTGCAGTCTGTCCACGGCCTGAGCTCGCTTCTGCTGCGTGCTGAAGCTCTGACTGCTGACCTTCTGCGCACCCAGACCGGCCTTCTTACTGCCCGTCTGACACACACACACACACACACACACACACACACACACACGTTGGGTTTTCATCTTTTATGGGGACTTTCCATAGGCGTAATGGTTTTTATACCGTACAAACCGTATATTCTATCCCCCTACACTGCCCCTGCCCCTAAACCTAACCCTCACACACACACACACACACACACACACACACACACACACACACACACACACACACACACACACTGCCCCTGCCCCTAAACCTACCCATCACACACACACACACACACACACACACACACACACACACACTGCCCCTGCCCCTAAACCTAACCCTCACAGGAGACATTCTGCATTTTTACATTTTCAAAAAACATCACTTAGTCTGATTTATAAAATGTTTTGAGGATTTCAGATATTGCTATCTTTGTGGGGACATTTTGAATAAAATAAAAAAAATAAAAAAAAAGTGTCTGTCCTAAAATTTTATTGAAGATATTTCTGTAATTTTTTTATAGGGAGCCCTTACTTGCACATTAATATTAAAGGTTAACAACAGAGCCCAAACTATTAGCCTAAATTCAGTTGCTATTTATTTTTAGGTATAATAATCAACACTCAAATAACACATTGTATACAAACATGTAAACTTCACATAAGGCAGTTTTTGCATTAACTTCTCAATCTAATTATAAAATAGTTTCATGACAGGTTTATTTAACATGCATGAAATAATCAAGACATCAATAACAGGTTAAGTAGAATATAATGAACATATAAGCTAATATAATAAATATATAAGCTAATTGCTAATATAATGAATATACAGGCTAATATAGGGCATATATTTAGTGAAAGAGTTGATTTCTCTAGTGAATCAAATTCTGTGGACACTGAATGACTGCCTGAGGTAAATGTGATGCTAACGTTACATGACATTGTTTAGTTCACAAGCAGTTATATTGTTGTCTTTCCGCCGTTGAAACACTGATGGAGCAATTACACCACATATATACACATGACAGTAAGTTGTAATGTATCTTCAGCATACCTTCAGATGTTCATTCATGTTTATTCTTTAGTGAGAGATGATCGATCGCCTTCACAGATGATCGGCCGCTTGAACTGTGATCATCAATGATCAGTCACGCCACACAGAGCATCAAAACGGCATTTATCGTTTGACTTTCGTGATAAAATGGACTGAGTACTTAATATGTTTGTGTGGGAACTCGGATTGAAGTGTGTTCCACGCTTAAAACAAGCCGACTGTTAACTGTTAAAGATTGCACCCGGAAACCGTTCGGTAACGTTACACGTGTGCACCGAACACACCCCCAAAAACAAAAACTCTCCGGTTCTACACGATTCACGTAAATGGCCCAATTGACCCAAGAAAACGCAGATTGTCGCAGAAAAGCGACAAGTTTGCAGGTGTGTAATGATGATTACTAGCTCTTCTCCTGTTTATTTATTGCCCCTTTATGATGAATCGCTTGTTGTGTTGTGGTAAAAATGACAAACGCCCTGAATTGAGCTTATGTCACATCATAAAACGAGATGCCCTCCCTGTGACATCACTTCCTGCTCTACGGATGAGCTGTAGTGAGGAATAATGACAGTGTCTGTGGGAAACTCACGGCTTTCCTGCCGGTGGTGGCGGTGGGTTTCTTCTTCATCAGAGAGGGCAGCTCTGTAAGAGAGGGTTTCGAGTTATGAATATGAAGATGATTTCAGGTGTGCGTGTCTGTCTGAGGGCTGTGAGAGTCACCTGATGATGAAGATGATGGTGATGAAGGGGACGCGTTGAGCTGCTCCACACTGGGACCCTCCTCACTGGCACCAGCACCGGCACCTGCACCTGCACCCATCAAACACCAACAGTGTCCAGAGAGACCAAACAACTGCATACTGTATATAAAACACCACGCCACACCATCACACCGTTATTATTTCCGTCCTGGACTGGGTCAAGCGCTTGGCTGGTGTTCAGCTGGTGTCCCTCCTTCAGCATGGGCAGCTAAACACAGGAGATTTAAAGAGATTCGTGAGAGCTAGACCTTTGTTCACTGTGCAAGAGTTCTAGGTGGTTGCTAGGGTGCAAGTGAAAGTGATTGGCTGCCCCTCTTGTTGCTAGGGTGCTCTAAATGGTTGCTAGGGCATGGCCTGATGGCTTTATGATGATCCTGAGAGACTGAGTGGTTGCCTGAGTAAAAATGAGCCAGTCGACATGTCTCTATCACACTGTGATCCAGAGTTATGTTCAATACAAAATCCCTATGCAGTTTACACATGAGCACTTCCTGTTTCAAACGATTGGCCCGTATGATAAGAGCGGCGAGGCGAGACCTGCTGACCTGAATGTGCTGAGAGAAGAAGTCCTCGTGTCTGTCGACGGGCGACGTGGGTGAGAGCGGAGCCTGACTGTCCAGCCACAGCTAAAGAGAGAGAGAGACATGAGCTTCACCATCATCATCATCAAGAGCACATGATCTGTGACATCACCTCAGTGCCGTGCTGCCGGGTGGCCTGCGTGGCCTGACTCTTGATCCGCTCGCGGTACAGTAGCGCCGCCTTGCTGCTGTATTTGATGTTGGCGGCGCTGGAGGTGCAGCCGTGCTGACTGAAGAAGGCACTCTGTGGGAAACACACACACACACACACACACACACTCGTCACAGACACAGGACAGAGCGCGAGAGATCTTCTTCATCATCACACACTCACCGCGTTGGCGTTGCCGCCCACTTGCATGCAGCGCAGCTGGAACCAGGACCAGTTGCAGTCCAGCTCCGTCGACCTGCAGACGACACACAGAGCTTTGAGCGATACAGCTCAACTAATGAAAATAAACTGTTGATTTAGCAGGTGTTATGGCCGCCTTCTGGAGAATCGTAGACTCTGGAGTGAGCTTCCCTGTGCCCCGCTCGCTCTGAACGAGTGGAGGAAATTGGGCGAGATCCACGGAATATGGGGAAATGTCAGAATCTGAACGCAATACAACGATGCTCTTCATTTTTACAGAAAAACACAGTCAAAGACGCCATTGTAAGAGTGGACTCCTGAAGATGGTTCAATCTACAGGGTTGCCAGAGACTAAAGAACTGTTATCAGAAAGATGGAAGAAAACTGTACATTTCTTGTCTATTTCCACCCACTGCAACTCATACCAACGACGGAGATAAGCGCAGTTACAATAGCAAAATATGTGGGAGAGCGTTGCTATAATATGACTATATTGTATTGCAATAGGGAGCACTTCAAAGTCAATACTAAATCAAAACTAGTTAGCACAGTATTCGTAATAGAAAGGATTTAATGACAAAATCTGGTTATGGTTACACTTAAAATAGCTTCAAACTGAACTCACGAATCAGTTTAAGCATTTACTCAGGACGCATCTGAAATGAGAACACAAGTGTGCCAATTTAGCAAGAGTGGGTGTAAGAGTTAGTTTCAGTCTTTCAGCTTATTTATGTTCACAATGTGTAGTAAAATAAATAGCCTAAAATCATTTAGTGTAGACTGGAGTGAGGTGAACCCAGAACAAAGTTGTTGTTAGCTTGTGATCATTTTACTAAATTGTATTTGGCTATTTGTTCATTTTTTTAATACTACTTTTTAATATTGATATGATTATATACCAAAACAAATATCAGTAAATAGTGTACAAAATGAGGAACAAAAACAAACATCAAGGTATCAAAATAAGAAGTTTCTTTGAATTTATTTTGAATGTATTGTCAGTATTGCACCTGCAGATCACGTGGGGAGGGTACTTTTACTGTGCGTGCGTGTGTGTGTGTGTGTGTGTGTGTGTGTGACCATGTCCGTCAGCCACCACCGAAGACCATTTTTGACCCAGGAAAAACCCTGATATCCTAATTAAACGTATAATCAATGTCTATCCTACTGCATATTAAGATGATTTAAATGATTTCTTCTAGTTTGAGTGTTCTCTTGAATGTTTGGCTTCATTCCTTTATACTGAATGATGTGCTTTTATTCATTTTATATTATGTTTTTTATTTTTATTTTATGTCCTTGTACTGAAACACTAAAGACTAAAGATGAATGTTGCCTGTACTTCTCTCTGAGGAGCAGAACATGTTATCTGTGTGTTTTGGAGAACTCTGTTGTTTTCAGTTGACGCTCTAACCTTGGAGAGACTGTGTGTGTGTGTGTGTGTGTGTGTGTGTGTGTGTGTGTGTGTGTGTGTGTGTGTGTGTGTGTGTGTGTGTGTGTGGTATTGGAGGTGGATTACGGGCATCCTAAGAGACGGGAGATTTACTATGACTCTATTACTCTTCTCTGAGCCAATCAGAATCCTCCACCTGCAGTCACATGACGTGGCTAGACCTTAGATAAAGAGAAAAAAGGTGAGACTGCTGATGAAACTATTCTTCAGTCCATTTCTCTTTAGTTAAATGCACTCCTGACTCTTGGTCTTCGTTCTTCACAACTGGCCGTGGCTCTGTTATCCACTAACAGGAAACCACAGTCACAAATAGGCCGTCGTGTTGTAGCTGTGAAAATAACCCCTCTCTACGATTGGGTGGTTTTCCCGCTGATGATAACTGAGCTCAAAATGGCGGACCTCATCAAAGTCCGTAAACACAGCTTGAGTTCGGCTGTAGATGAAATTAACAAGTCTTAATATTAATTCAGAACGAGGGAGTGGAAATGGCTAATAAGTGCCGCCTACCGCTACTCTATGCTAATTTAACGTCTTTAATTTTTAAATAAGAGTTTTCCTACATCTTGAAACCTTTAGTTTTATCAATGGGGACAAACTTAATAAAGATAAAATCTTATAAATCCTTTATAAAGGATAAAGATGTGTTACTGCCACAATACCATGGTTACAGTAGGCCCTATCACACACTGTTAGTTAATAGTGCAGTGTTTGTGTGTGATTTAAAGGGTGTGTGAGACTATAGACGCGTTCAGTCTCTTCTCATGTCAACAGTGAATCCTCTTATGGTGCAGCACAAACGGCTTTTAAAGGGAAAGGGAGATGAGGCTCTGATTGGTTTATTGCTCGTTACGCCCAAAACACACACCCATGACCCATTAAGAGACGAGGGACGACCCTTTTGGACCATGAGCCGGACACACAGACCGCTTTTTTCCGTCGTTAAACTAGCAAAAGTGGATTTGGACACGCCCTCAGAGCTCAGATCAGTGAAATAGGGCCCTCAGTGTTACTACACTAAATCTACTTCGAGTCATCTCCCTTCTTATCGCGCTAAAAACCTGATTAACCAATTAGACTATACATTTCAGATGCTTGAAAACTGACCCCAAACCAGCCATTCTGTATCGGTCGACCTCTAGCTCATAGCAAGTGTGCCGCACGAGTCCTGAAAACTGAAGCCAGAGCGTCTCCATCGCCCCCTGGCGGCTGGTCCCAGTATAGCTCATAAGCCCCTTCTTCGTGTATTCTAATGGACGCCAGACAAACTAAATAAACACTGCAAACGCATTTCTCCCGAAGATGGTCATCTCAGGACGGTTTTATCACGCCGGTGAACCTTCAAGGGGCGGCGGCCATTTTGTCTACAGTGTATTAGTGCTACGCTTTTAAACCCGTTTACTTTTCTCTCGCAATTGTGAGTTTATATCGCGCAAGAAAAAAAGTCGGAATTGTGTGATGTAAACTCGCAAGTCCTGTTTCTACAGCGGTCGGTCAGTTCGTGTCACCAGCTAGGCTCCGCCCACTCCTGCGTCCACTGGTGTGTGTGTGTGTGTGTGTGTGTGTGTGTGTGTGTGTGTGTGTGTGTGTGTGTGTGTGTGTGTGTGTGTGTGTGTGTGTACCTGATGAAGGACAGGTGAACCCCCAGCGAGCGGTGCGTCCCGGAGCAGTCGATGCAGAGGAACACGCCATAGGTGATGCTCGCCCAGCTGGGGTTCTTCACCGAGCAGTCGAAGCACATCTGCACACACACACACACACACACA
>JARQWZ010001741.1:282500-300300 GCA_033150135.1 Gobio occitaniae
AACTCAATTAGTTACTTTTTAAGGGAGTAACGCAATATTGTAACGCATTACTCAAAAAATAACTAAGTAACTCAATTAGTTACTTTTTAAGGGAGTAACGCAATATTGTAACGCATTACTTTTCTTAAAAAGTAACTAAGTAACTCAATTAGTTACTTTTTAAGGGAGTAACGCAATATTGTAACGCATTACTCAAAAAATAACTAAGTAACTCAATTAGTTACTTTTTAAGGGAGTAACGCAATATTGTAACGCATTACTTTACTTAAAAAGTAGCTAAGTAACTCAATTAGTTACTTTTTAAGGGAGTAACGCGTAAGGAATAATTGACGACGGGCCGTTCAATTATTAGAACAATAATGCACACCCGAGGTGGTGATGCGGTCACGACGCGAAGCGGAGTGGCCGTTACACCTCGGGTGTGCATTATTGTTCTAATAATTGAACGGCCCGGAGTCAATTATTCCGCTTATACTACGGTTACCACACCTCAAGACATCGATCCGAAGATATATTTAAAGGGATTCGTCCGGTTTTTGTACTTAAATCGCTTTTGTGAGTAGGACTATTTCTTCCGCGTCTCATCCAACGGCTCTTTTGCTAGTTCCAAAACGTCATTTTAAAGCTGTTAACGAAGGCTTGAGCCGTTCATAGCATTGTACTGCAGTTATTAATAAAGTTATTAGAATGAGAGAGAGAATGAATGAGAGCGAATGAATGAGAGAGAGAGAGAGAGAGAGAGAGAGAGAGAGAGAGAGAGAGAGAGAGAGAGAGAGAGAGAGCGAGCGCTTGTGTGAATTAGGCTCCCTCTGTGCGTCTCTAAACAGCTGTTATTACCTCGCTAGTGAAAAAATGTCACGTGTAGCCTTTAAGTTGCTCCACTATATAGGCGAACTGATCAAATCGTCAGGGCAGCGCTGACAGCTTTTTGTGCAAACTGTAGTGCGAGTGTGTGTGATTTCAGTAATGAGACAGAAAAGCTTGCCTTTGATGTCCGCTTCCGTCTGTTTTCATCTGGACTGTCTAATACTGCTGCCGCCCAGTTGTTGAACGTTTTATATTCACCGTAAATATTAAGATTTACTTTAGGAAAATCTTCTGTCATATTGTTGTTTTTTAGTCCGTTATTACAGTTAACTATGCGAAGTGATATGGAACTGTAATGCGGTCAAGAGCTGCCTGGAACTACGTTCGCTGTGCATCTCCCAGAAAATAATTGCACACCTCAGAACGTTCATCAGCCAATCAGATTCAAGCATTCAACGGCCCCGTAGTATAAAATATTGTAATGTATTACTTTTCTTAAAAAGTAACTTAGTAACTCAATTAGTTACTTTTTAAGGGAGGAACGCAATATTGTAACGCATTACTTTTCTTAAAAAGTAACTAAGTAACTCAATTAGTTACTTTTTAAGGGAGTAACGCAATATTGTAACGCATTACTTTACTTAAAAAGTAGCTAAGTAACTCAATTAGTTACTTTTTAAGGGAGTAACGCGTAAGGAATAATTGACGACGGGCCGTTCAATTATTAGAACAATAATGCACACCCGAGGTGGTGATGCGGTCACGACGCGAAGCGGAGTGGCCGTTACACCTCGGGTGTGCATTATTGTTCTAATAATTGAACGGCCCGGAGTCAATTATTCCGCTTATACTACGGTTACCACACCTCAAGACATCGATCCGAAGATATATTTAAAGGGATTCGTCCGGTTTTTGTACTTAAATCGCTATTGTGAGTAGGACTATTTCTTCCGCGTCTCATCCAACGGCTCTTTTGCTAGTTCCAAAACGTCATTTTAAAGCTGTTAACGAAGGCTTGAGCCGTTCATAGCATTGTACTGCAGTTATTAATAAAGTTATTAGAATGAGAGAGAGAATGAATGAGAGCGAATGAATGAGAGAGAGAGAGAGAGAGAGAGAGAGAGAGAGAGAGAGAGAGAGAGAGAGAGAGAGAGAGAGAGAGAGCGAGCGCTTGTGTGAATTAGGCTCCCTCTGTGCGTCTCTAAACAGCTGTTATTACCTCGCTAGTGAAAAAATGTCACGTGTAGCCTTTAAGTTGCTCCACTATATAGGCGAACTGATCAAATCGTCAGGGCAGCGCTGACAGCTTTTTGTGCAAACTGTAGTGCGAGTGTGTGTGATTTCAGTAATGAGACAGAAAAGCTTGCCTTTGATGTCCGCTTCCGTCTGTTTTCATCTGGACTGTCTAATACTGCTGCCGCCCAGTTGTTGAACGTTTTATATTCACCGTAAATATTAAGATTTACTTTAGGAAAATCTTCTGTCATATTGTTGTTTTTTAGTCCGTTATTACAGTTAACTATGCGAAGTGATATGGAACTGTAATGCGGTCAAGAGCTGCCTGGAACTACGTTCGCTGTGCATCTCCCAGAAAATAATTGCACACCTCAGAACGTTCATCAGCCAATCAGATTCAAGCATTCAACGGCCCCGTAGTATAAAATATTGTAATGTATTACTTTTCTTAAAAAGTAACTTAGTAACTCAATTAGTTACTTTTTAAGGGAGTAACGCAATATTGTAATGCATTACTTTTCTTAAAAAGTAACTTAGTAACTCAATTAGTTACTTTTTAAGGGAGTAACGCAATATTGTAATGCATTACTTTTCTTAAAAAGTAACTAAGTAACTCAATTAGTTACTTTTTAACGGAGTAACGCAATATTGTAACGCATTACTTTTCTTAAAAAGTAACTCAATGAGGAAAGAGGCTGGTGTGCAAGATGCCGTTTGCAGCTCTTATTCCTGATTTTAACGTTTATTTCACACTATTTTTAATTTTCATTTAGTTTAATCATTACTTAACTATTACTTTCTTCTTTTTATTTTTATGAAGGCCAATGTTTGTAATAGCACACGCTACTCTAACAAAATGCCTTTCACGCTTAACTCAAGCACTTTCAAGGACCTGTGTTTGTTTTCAAGCACTTTCCAGGCCTTGAATCCATGCGTCTGAAATTCAAGACCTTTCCAGAAGCGTGGGAGCCCACCAATCAGGCATAACATTATGACCTAATATTGTGTTGGTCCCTCCACTTGGGCCGTTTTTCATCTGGTGTGTGTGTGTGTGTGTGTGTGTGTGTGTGTGTACCTGACATCTAGCCTTTATTATAGATATCTATGGCTCCGCCCACCTCAATCATGACTAAAGCGCCACACACAGGTTGGAGCGTTTATTCTTGTTTGCAATGCAATGGTAAATTACACCCGATCAGGCATAACATTATGACCACCTTTCTAATATTGCCTTTCTAATATTGTGTTGGTCCCGTTTTTCATCCGATCGACCGAAACGCAGCTGTGTGTGTGTGTACCTGCTTTGAAGCTGAGCTCGTCCTGCTCCTGGCCCTCATACTCATACAGCGCGCGCACCGGCACACACACGTCCGGGGAGGCCGGCTCGTCCTCGAAGGGGTTTCCGTTGGCGGAGGCGGAGGCGAAGGGGTTGCCCACTTCCTCATCCGAGCCATCCGCCGTCTTCTCCACCGTCTTCTCCACTGTCTTCTCCACCGTCTTCTCCACCACACTGGCTCTGAGAGGACAGAGGAGGCCGTTAACACACACACACACACGACAGGGGAAGAAGACGCCACCGAGATGATATGCTAATAACTGATGAGAGCAGAAAGTAAGCGAGTGTGAGATTTGGCTTGTTTTGGTGTGTGTTTTCAGTGCAGCTTCACCACCACAGGCATGCAGAGACACACACACACACACACACAGAGAGGCCGGAGGAGAGACAGACACAGAGAGAGCGGAGCAGGTCACCAACGTTTGCACTATCATCACTTCCTGTCGCTTGACGCTGAGCGGGCTGCCCTCGGGCCGCTGCTCTTCTTCTTCCTCCTCGTCCTCCTCGTCCTCGAACGGGTTTGAGCACGCAGGCTCTGAGCTACTGGCTACAGGCACGCTAACAACACAGAGACAGCGTTACCTCACACACACACACACACACACACAGCGCTTCAGGCAGGATCTGTGTCAGACACTGACAGAACACGTTTCACATTTACATATTCACACACACTCTGGCTCTCAGTGTGCAGCTGAGTGTGATACGATCTCTCTCTCTCTCTCTCTAAACATGAAGGGCAGATCCACACTGTCACACACTCCGAGCAGATCACACACACACACACACACACACACACACACACACACACACACACACACACTCACACACACACACACACACTCACCTTGGGCTGGTTTTCTGCTCTGTGTTCTGGCTGATGCTCGTCAGAGTGACTCCGTCAGTGTGTTTCCGCTTGGTCTCTCGGCGGCTGAGCGTCCGGTTCAAGTCCATGGACAACTCCTACAACACACACACACACACACACACACACACACACACACACACACACACACACGTCCGTGTCACAGAGGTCATCATACGATCGCTGAGGAAGTCATGTGACGCTGTGTGTGAGGAACACACTGAGATTCAAGACACTTCAAACTTTTCAGCTCATAATTATGACTAAATATCATATATTTAATAACTAAATAGCTTTTCCCTTTTAATTATGACTTTTGATTTGATCTTTTTATCTCAAAGCTTTTGATTTAATATCTCGCTTTGGAGTTTTCATCTCATAATTATGACTAAATATTTAATATCTAAATGCAAATGTCTGCTAAATTATTACATATTTTTCCTTTTATTTATGACTTTCTTATGATTTGGTCTTTTTATCTAATTTTTTTTAATTTAATATCTCGATTTGGAGTTTTCATCTCATAATTATGACTAAATATAATATATTTAATAACTAAACAGCTTATCCCTCTTAATTATGACTTATGATTTGATCGTTTTATCTCAAAGCTTTTGATTTAATATCTCGATTTGGAGTTTCCAGTTTCTCATGATGTAAACTTGTTTCCTTTTAATTATGTTTAATTATGAAGTCTATGAATCGACTAAATGTAAAATGTGTACCTTGAATGCAATGTAAGTCGCTTTGGATAAAAGCGTCTGCCAAATGCGTAAATGTAAATGTAAATGTAAATGATGTATGATTTGGTCTCAACATTTTGACTTTGCATCTCATGATTTTGACGTTCCATCTCATAATTATGACTAAATATTTAGTATCTAAACTAATATCTAAATAATGATTAAATGTCATATTTAAGACTTTTTCCTCATAATTGGGACTTAGCATCTCATGATTTTGACGTTTCATCTCATAATTATGACTAAATATCTAATATTTAAATCTAAATGTCTGCTAAATTATTAAATTTCTTTTTTTTTCCAACTTTTTTCCTTTTAATTATGACTTATGTCTCAAAATGTTCACTTAGCATCTCATGATTTCAACTTTTCATCTCATAATTAGGACTAAATATTCAATATCTAAATATATCTAAAGACAAATGTCTGCTAAATTATTACATTAAAAAAATCTACTTTTTTCCTTTTAATTATGACTTATGTCTCAATTTTCACTTAGTATCTCATGATTTCAACTTTTCATCTCATAATTATGACTTTATAATTTTTAGACATTAGATGATCAGTTTTATATATTAGATTAGATATATTTAGATATTAAATATTTAATGCCATATTTTAGACTTTTCCCTCAACATTATGACTTTTTAAAATCTCAGTTTCTCATGATTTAAACTTTTTTCCTTTTAATTATGACGTATGATTTGGTCTCAACATTTTGACTTAGCATCTCATAATTATGACTAAATATTTAGTATCTAAACTAATATCTAACAATTATCCTCATAATTGTGACTTAGCATCTCATGGTTTTGATGTTTCATCTCATTATTATGACTAAATATCTAATATCTAAACCCAAATGTCTGCTAAATTATTAAATTTCATATTTTAGACTTTTCCCTCATAATTATGACTTTTTAAAATCTCAGTTTCTCGTGATTTAAACTTCCTTTTAATTATGACGTATGATTTGGTCTCAACATTTTGACTTTAGTATCTAAACTAATATCTAAAAATGATTAAATGTCATATTTAAGACTTTTTCCTCATAATTGTGACTTAGCATCTCATGATTTCAACGTTTCATCTCATAATTATGACTAAATATCTAATAATGAAATCTAAATGTCTGCTAAGTCTTTTTCCTCATAATTATGACGTAGTTTCTCATGATGATAATTATTTTAAAACCCATAATTATAACTCGTTTTCTCACGATTTAATGACGCATGTGTGTTTTCATACCACAGCTGATGCAGTGAATAAATGCGATGTTTAGTGAAAATAAGGCCAGTTTCTCACGCACTTGTCTTGTCATGTGATCTGTCATATGAGCCGCTGTTATTGTGGCGTTCATGAGTGTGTGTCCTGTTGTGTGTGAGTGTGTACCTCAAACTGGGGCCAGTTCATGGGCATGCCGGGCCCGTGGTTGGAGCGGAACCAGCGGAGGTCCTCCTGGGCGTCGGCCGCCTGGATGGTGTCCTCCAGGGTGTGGTACACTGTGCTGTACCTGAGGGAGAGAGGCCCATCAGAACCAGGGCTGGGGATCAGTGTGTGTGTGTGCTGGTGTAAGCTCCTCACTTGTGATTGGTGGAGAGGTCGAGGTGCTGCTTGGCGCTGAGCAGAAGCTCTTTGAAGAAGCTCAGCCTCTTGTCCTCGAACTGCTGCCACTGCTCAAACACCTGCTCCATGTTCTCCATGTACTGGGGCGTCACCTTATCCAGATCCTCCAGGGACTTCTCGTAGCGCTCCTTGGCCTGAAACAGCACAGCACACATCAGGCCCTGTCCTGCTCAGGGTCCAGACGCTCAGCCAATCAGAGCGCAGGCAGACCCACCTTCTGGACCTCCTGCTGGCACTTCTCCACCTTCTCCTGCAGCTTCTTCTGAGCCTCCGGGTTGTTGTTGTCCAGTTTGCTGGTGCTCTCTCGGTTGGCGGCCGCCTTCTCTTCCTTGCAGGCCGTGTGGTAGGCCTTCTTCATCCCATCCGCCTGCAACACACACCGGCTGGAGCGTTATGAACACCTAATGCTAACTTACCCTCAAAACCACAGCCATCAGCGACTGCAACACACCGGCTGGAGCGTTATGAACACCTAATGCTAACTTACCCTCAAAACCACAGCCATCAGTGACTGCGCAACACACACCAGCTGGGGCGTTATGAACACCTAATGCTAACTTACCCTCAAAACCACAGCCATCAGCGACTGCAACACACACCAGCTGGAGCGTTATGAACACCTAATGCTAACTTACCCTCAAAACCACAGCCATCAGCGACTGCGCAACACACACCAGCTGGAGCGTTATGAACACCTAATGCTAACTTACCCTCAAAACCACAGCCATCAGCGACTGCAACACACACCAGCTGGAGCGTTATGAACACCTAATGCTAACTTACCCTCAAAACCACAGCCATGAGCGACTGCGCAACACACACCAGCTGGAGCGTTATGAACACCTAATGCTAACTTACCCTCAAAACCACAGCCATCAGCGACTGCAACACACACCAGCTGGAGCGTTATGAACACCTAATGCTAACTTACCCTCAAAACCACAGCCATCAGCGACTGCGCAACACACACCAGCTGGAGCGTTATGAACACCTAATGCTAACTTACCCTCAAAACCACAGCCATCAGCGACTGCAACACACACCAGCTGGACCGTTATGAACACCTAATGCTAACTTACCCTCAAAACCACAGCCATCAGCGACTGCAACACACACCAGCTGGAGCGTTATGAACACCTAATGCTAACTTACCCTCAAAACCACAGCCATCAGCGACTGCGCAACACACACCAGCTGGAGCGTTATGAACACCTAATGCTAACTTACCCTCAAAACCACAGCCATCAGCGACTGCGCAACACACACCGGCTGGAGCGTTATGAACACCTAATGCTAACTTACCCTCAAAAGCACAGCTGCACTCACAGCTGCTCTTATTTACACACATTTAGATTCACACACGGTTTATATTTAGGATTATATGACGCAAGGAAGCAGATTTTTTTTTTTTTTACGAAATCATAAGTAAAAAAATTTTTTTACAATTTAAGGATGCTGAAAGGATTCAGATGAAGAATTATTTAGGGAATCGGAAGTGGAATAATTGTTTTAAAGGAATGTTTTTATCTTCAATCACGTGAATATTATTTATGCTCTTATTTCCATACTTTTTAATTTTTAAGGATTTTTTTTTATGAAATCATAAGTATTTTACAATTTAAGGACTTTTAAGGAATCAGAAGTAGGATGATTTTAGGATTTTTTTTAGGGAATTGGAAGTAGGAAGAAGTAGAAGTAAGATTATTATTTTACAATTTAAGAACTTTTTAAGGAACAAGATGAACAATTATTTAAGGAACTTTTAAGTAATCAGAAGGAGGATGATTTCCAAGATTTTTTGGGGAATCGGAAGAATGGAATGATTTAAGGAATTTAAGGGAATCAGAAGTAGGAAGACGTAGAATTAGGATTATTATTTTACAATTTAAGCACTTTTTAAGGAATAAGATTAAGAATGATATCACTAAGGAATTTTTTGGGAATCGGAAGTGGAATGATTTTTACGGATTTTTTATTAAGGAATCGGAAGAAGAATGATTTAAGGATTTTTAGGGAATCGGAAGTAAAATGATTTTAAATATTTTTTTAGGAATCAGAAGAATGGAATGATTTAAGGATTTTTTTTCGGGAATCGGAAGTAGAATGATTTTAAGGAATATTAAGAATGGTTTAAGGAATCAAAAGTATGATTTTAGGATTTTTTTAGGCAATTGGAAGTAGGAAGAAGTACAAGTAGAATTATTATTTAAACACATTTTTAAGCACTTTTTGAGGAATAAGATGAAGAATGATATCATTAAGGAGCTTTTATAAGGAATCACAAGTGGAATGATTTCAGCCCGGCTGGTTTAGTGATACAGTAAATAAGAAAATACTGCGAAGAAAATTCACAGATCTTCCTCTGCACTGATCAAATGTTGCACAAGCTAACAAATGGAGTGTATGCTTTGTGGGTGTGTTGTGGTAGATTTGCTAGACAGCCTCAAGGGCAAATAGTTTGGACACACCCATATTCAAAAGAGGCTTTGGCAACTCTCCACACATGAACTGAAGCTTTCAGACAGCGTGTGGTTGGTGTGATTGTACCTCCTTGAGTTTCTTGGCCCAGGGTTTCTGTGCCTTGCGAAAGCCATCGTCTGCTTCTTTGGTCTCCTTGAAGCCGCCTATCATCTGTTTGTGGTAAGCGTCCTTCTGCCAGTTCTTGACTTTCTCAAAGTCCTCGCCCATCAGAGCAGCCTTCACCTCCATATGCAGGTCGCTCACCTTCTCTGCCTCGGTCATCAGGGCGAACCACGCCCGCTCCACCGTCCCGTACTGAGGCCCTGCAGGAGACAGCGCAGGAGTTTAGATCAAACACAACAGATCCCAGGGTCTCAGGGGTACCCCAGGGCTCGCTACTGGGCCCCCTGGTGTTCTCATATTCTGCACTCTGCGAACCACGCTCGCTCCACCGTCCCGTACTGAGGCCCTGCAGGAGACAGCGCAGGAGTTTAGAGCAAACACAACAGATCCCAGTGTCTCAGGGGTACCCCAGGGCTCGCTACTGGGCCCCCTGGTGTTCTCATATTCTGCACTCAGCGAACCACGCCCGCTCCACCGTCCCGTACTGAGGCCCTGCAGGAGACAGCGCAGGAGTTTAGAGCAAACACAACAGATCCCAGTGTCTCAGGGGTACCCCAGGGCTCGCTACTGGGCCCCCTGGTGTTCTCATATTCTGCACTCTGCGAACCACGCTCGCTCCACCGTCCCGTACTGAGGCCCTGCAGGAGACAGCGCAGGAGTTTAGAGCAAACACAACAGATCCCAGTGTCTCAGGGGTACCCCAGGGCTCGCTACTGGGCCCCCTGGTGTTCTCATATTCTGCACTCTGCGAACCACGCTCGCTCCACCGTCCCGTACTGAGGCCCTGCAGGAGACAGCGCAGGAGTTTAGAGCAAACACAACAGATCCCAGTGTCTCAGGGGTACCCCAGGGCTCGCTACTGGGCCCGCTGGTGTTCTCATATTCTGCACTCTGCGAACCACGCCCGCTCCACCGTCCCGTACTGAGGCCCTGCAGGAGACAGCGCAGGAGTTTAGATCAAACACAACAGATCCCAGTGTCTCAGGGGTACCCCAGGGCTCGCTACTGGGCCCGCTGGTGTTCTCATATTCTGCACTCTGCGAACCACGCTCGCTCCACCGTCCCGTACTGAGGCCCTGCAGGAGACAGCGCAGGTGTCTAGATCAAACACAACAGATCCCAGTGTCTCAGGGGTACCCCAGGGCTCGCTACTGGGCCCGCTGGTGTTCTCATATTCTGCACTCTGCGAACCACGCTCGCTCCACCGTCCCGTACTGAGGCCCTGCAGGAGACAGCGCAGGTGTCTAGATCAAACACAACAGATCCCAGTGTCTCAGGGGTACCCCAGGGCTCGCTACTGGGCCCGCTGGTGTTCTCATATTCTGCACTCTGCGAACCACGCTCGCTCCACCGTCCCGTACTGAGGCCCTGCAGGAGACAGCGCAGGTGTCTAGATCAAACACAACAGATCCCAGTGTCTCAGGGGTACCCCAGGGCTCGCTACTGGGCCCGCTGGTGTTCTCATATTCTGCACTCTGCGAACCACGCTCGCTCCACCGTCCCGTACTGAGGCCCTGCAGGAGACAGCGCAGGTGTCTAGATCAAACACAACAGATCCCAGTGTCTCAGGGGTACCCCAGGGCTCGCTACTGGGCCCGCTGGTGTTCTCATATTCTGCACTCTGCGAACCACGCTCGCTCCACCGTCCCGTACTGAGGCCCTGCAGGAGACAGCGCAGGTGTCTAGATCAAACACAACAGATCCCAGTGTCTCAGGGGTACCCCAGGGCTCGCTACTGGGCCCGCTGGTGTTCTCATATTCTGCACTCTGCGAACCATATGTATGTACGAATGTATAAGCTTCATGATTTCAACTAATTAGACATGCTTTTTGATTATTAAAATGTAATGTAGCCATTAAAATTGAGTCAAAAAAAAACAGACATTAAAAAATAAAAAAACTGGATCCAGAAAAAAAATTAATTTGGGGAAAAAATGCAGAATAATATACGGTAATAAAACACATCATATACTAAAACATCTTTGGTGTTTCCATGGTTTCTACAACATAAAACTGGAAATCGAGGGTAACGCGGGTATGATGTCACTGATAGGCAAATCGCTTATTTCTCTGGATTTAAACATTCTTGGAAACATTTGGGATAAAGTAAGAACACAAGTCAACAAAATATATAACATTGCTCTAGTGGTTTTTGGAAAGATTTATCCAAAATTATTACATATTGTGCCTTTAACTTTAAGAAATTGTAACAGTTAAACAATTTTAAAATTGAAATTGTAAAAAATAAAGTTTGAATAATAATTTATTATTATTATGGAATAATCACACTTTTTCAACAGTAAACCTCTGTTGTTTGACAAAAAAAAGTTTGTTATATGCATTTACAGGATAATTTAAGTTTTATGCCTTCATTTGATTGCTAGAAAATTTTTTGAATACACAGAATTTCTGAGGGAAAAATTAATAGAAAGAAATGTAAAAATAAATAGTTTTTATGAATAATAATAAAAAATATGAATTAAGAAATGCTTTTTAATTATTAAAATGTAATTAAACCATTAAAATCCAGAAAACTAACAACAGAAAAAAACACAATTTGGTTAAAAAAAAAAAAAAAAAAACGGAATTTGAGGAAAAATATAAAAAAAACGTAGGGCCCCAAACATGTACATTTTTTTGTAAAAATTAATAAATTGTTGCTAAACGGTATACGCATCATGATTTAAAGTAATTAGACATGCTTTTTTGATTATTAAAATGTAAAAAAAAAAAAATAATAATAAAAATAAACAAATCCAGAAAAATTTAAACGGGAAAAAAAAAAAAGAATTTGGGAAAAATGCTGGAAAGTGTCCAGGATAATGGCGTTATCAGAAAGCACATGATCACATGAGAAAGCAGGACCTCTGGATGAACCTCACATCCTGAACACCTGCAGCAAAGCCAATATTTACTCATTTTAATCTTCTGATTCATCTAAATGTTAGTAGGCACGGAAAAAAATCCAAATATTTTGTGTTCTTTTGAGATTTTCCATAATAATATATAGCAAAATGTGAAATTAGCCTTCATTGATGAACAAAAATGATTGAAAACAGCCGCAAAATCTGTATAATTATCATTATTATTATATAATTCTGAGTGCCAGTACGGATTTATCTCTTTTGTATTTATGAATATGACCAACCTGAGAGTCTAAAGATCACACAGCATTCCTGAACGCATTATTCACGAGTGGGCGGGGATTATGCTAATTGTTCATCATTATGAGTGGAATTAAGAGTTCTAGTTTCTGATTGGACGAGGGGCACGTGCGGCTGATTCTTCTTCTTATTATTTTTAGAAAGATCAACTGATGTGCGTGAAGTGTAGCGCTCAGAGTCAGTGGAGCCTGTCATGACTCGTAAACAGGGCGTTAACTACCATGACTATCACACACACACACACACACACACACACACACACACACACAGACACACACACACACACGTTCCCGGTCTTCACTTCCTCTTCCTCATTGTAAGGCTCCCTCAGATGATGCACAATCCCGTCAGCAGTACATAAGGGAAGTGAGGTCAGCCTGTCCGGGAGACACACACACACACACACACACACCTTTCTCCACGAGCTGCCTCCAGCGCTTGGCCCACTCGCTCAGCTGCTGGGCGTAGCTCTTCTCAATGCGTGCGCGCTCGTGCAGGCAGTTCATCAGGTCGTTGCACAGCCGGTTCCCATCGTCCACACGCTTCACCACACGCTTGTAGTTCCCCACCTGACACACACACACACACACACAGAGGCGTTAGGCTAACGCTAACACACACACACACACACACACACACACACACACACACGTACCTCCCAGAAGCTGTCGCTGGACACGTCCACCATAGAGTCGTGGAAGTCTGACATGGCTGAAAACAGAGATAAAGAAATAATCAATAATAATAAATGACACTGTATTATATATTCACAACAGCTGGAGTAATATTTCTCTGTTTTACTGGAGTTATGATCAGATTAGGCTCTTTCAGGAACATTAACACACTCGTATTGATCTATAAGAGTCATGGACTGCAGTGTCACACGCTGAAAATGTTTATATTTTTTTTTTTCAATTTTATGAATCTAACAATGTTTAAATACTTGAAATAATAAAACTCTACCAATTTTTTTTTTAAAGATTAGTGCCCAAAAAAATGCATTGACAATTTGATATCAGGGCTCCAGACTAACTTGTTTCACTAGGAGCCCAGTGGCCCCCAACTGAACATTTTAGGGGCACAACCAGAAGTTTTAGGGCCGCACACCGTAAATCAACATGCTAACCAAATCTACCAATTTCCACTCTATAAAAAAAAAAAAACGTATTTAATTAACATGGCTTTATAATCTGAAAAGTAAAATATCTATAGCAAAAGAAACCGCAAAGTTTGAACAGAAATATAAAGCATCTGTGTGTAAATGGACCAGTGTTTAGGCATTCAGAAGATCTGCTAACATTAATATTACAGTAAAGAACAAACCTACAAAGAAATCTTGGAAACCGCGTCTCTTGCGCAGATTATTGTGCATTTAATATCTCTTTATTATCAAACATATCCTGCAGTTTAGCAACAGTAGAGACTGCAGTTTACAGCAATCACTGATTCTGACGTTAAGTTTAGGTTTGAGGAGAAATGAAGCGAAGGATAAGCAGACTAATCTGTTGTGTAGTTCTCTTGGCCACCGTCCCTCTTTAAACTGACTGTGTGTGTGTGTGTGTGTGTTCGCTTTCTCTCTCTTCTGGATTGCGAATGGCAAAAATGCACCACGGACAAATGGTTTAAATATAATCTCATATAGAAACGGCTGGCAAAGATAGAATTTGCCAGACATAACGTCAATCAATTATAATTAGTAAGTGTATTTTCTTAATTTCTCCAGTACCGACAGCAGGCAAATTTACTGGTCGCACACGTGTGACTTGATGTAAAATTCCGTCGCACACTCTCAAATTTTAGTCGCAAAATGCGACCATTCAGTCACACTCTGGAGCCCTGAATATGCATTTGACGAACATTACAGCGCACTTTTTTCTTTTCTTTTAATATTTCTAGATTGAGTTTTAATGGATTAATTACATTTTAATAAAAATCAAAAAGTGATGTCTAGTCAATAGAAGTGATAAAACTTTAACCATTTAATAATTTATTAAAATATTAGTGCCCAATAAAATGCGTTAACATATTAGAATTTAACTTCAATGTATAAAAGTTTAACATTTTAGAGCATCTTTAGTGTTTATTTTATTTTCATATTTCTGCATTCAGTTTTAATGGATTAATTACATTTTAATAATAAAAAAGTTATGTTTAGTCAATAAAATGTATAAAATTGTACCAATTTAATCATTTATTAACATTTTTAAATATTAGAACTTAACTTCAATTTTTAAAAGTTTAACATTTTAGCGCATCTTTAGTGTTTTTTTTTCCCCATTTTAATATTTCTGGATTAAATTTTAATGGATTCATTACATTTTAAAAAAAAGTGAATAAATAAAATTAAAAAAAATAAAATAAAAAACCTTTACCGATTTAATAATTTATTAAAATTTTGAAAATATTAGTGCCCAATATAATATGTTGACAGAATTTAACTACAATTTATAAAAGTTTAACATTTAGCTCCATTTTATTTCATTTTTATATTTTTTATATATATATTTCTGGATTCAGTTTTAATGGATTAAATACATTTTAATTATTGACATAGTCAATAAAAATCATAAAATTGTACCAATCATTTATTAACATTTTTAAAATATTAGAATACATTTTTTTGTATTCTTGTATACATTTCTGGATTCAGTTTTAATTAATTATTTAAATTTTAATAATCAAATTATGTCAGTGACATCACTACATTAAACAACTATATATAATGTTGAATATAATTATATAATATAATATAATAATTCAATAGGGGATTTATTTGTTTGTCCAGATAATAATAATAATATAATGTTATTAATAATAATAATAAAATAAATACAAATAAACTCTTCTTTATTTTGCAATAATTAACCATTTTCCCTTGAAAATATCAAAAGGTTAGCATGAGGTTAGCATGAAAGTCGCGCTGGTCTTTTCTTCTCTATAGTGCCGTATATCGAGTGAAGCGCTTCTCAAACAAGAACAAATGTAGGCGGGGCTTGAGTGTGTCTGTGGGGAATTGATTGGTTGGTTGTGGTCTGCTATTGGCTGATCTGATGTGAGTGACAGGTGGCCCCGCCCACATCCCCAGGGAAGAGAAGTCACTGTTGTTCTTTAGACAGACAGGAAAGTCCAGTTTTAAGAGCAGATTCAGTGACTGTGTGAATCCCAGAGCTCTGAAAATATGAACAGATATCACAACTGTGTGTGTGTGTGTGTGTGTGTGTGTGTGTGTGTGTGTGTGGAGTTTTTCAGTTTCAGCCGAGACGTGCTTCATCTGAGAGCGCGACACACACATTTCCAGGGAAGTGAATTCCTGCCATTCCTCCTCCAGCAGCGTTCCTGAGCCGCTTTATCACACACACACACACACACACACACACACACACACACACACACACACACACACACACACACACACACACACACACACACACACACACACACACACACACACACACACACATAGAGCAAACTCATACTTTCCACGATTAATGCCTCAAACAATATTACATAATCAGATTATTTCACAGTGGGAAAGAGGAAGACGGAAACTTCTAGACGCTCTTAAAGGTACAGACGCGCTCTGGTCTAGTGTGTGTGTGTGTGTGTGTGTGTGTGTGTGTATGAGGGCCGATCTCTCGTCCACACACACACACACACACAATAGTGATTGTTCTTCAGCTCATATAAACACGTGGTGTGTTCGAGTCTCGGCATGTTTCTGACCTGAGATCAGAGGACAGGAATGAACATTCACAGCACAAGCCTCACACACACCTCTGGAAAACACACTACTGGCCTGTCTTGTTGAGTATCATCGCGTAAACACAGTCGGTCTTTTAGAAGAACGTAAACATGAAGTTTGCCCGTCACCCGACAGCATTTTATGCTCAAGTTTTAATGGCCCACAGAATATCTAAACATGCAATATATCAAAAGAAAGAACAGACCCACTGTTTTATTCCAGCTTCATACATTTTTTTTTTTAATCAACACTTGAATGTTGCAAGTTTCATGAAAAAGCAACATTTTGAGCATAAAGCGGAGAAAATCACGTTTTTTGTAAAAGATTAACGTTGTGTCCGAACGATGATCAAACACAGATGGAGTAGATGGAGCAGTTGTGATTTATGCTGTTTAATGTTGATGATCGCGTTAATTTTACATAATGCATCTGCTTATGATATCGCATGTTGCTGGCTTGCTTCTTCGTCTGTGTTTTGATCAGGAGATTCTGTTCTCGTGCAGGAGATGCCGCAATAGCGGCCCCCTATGGAAAATATCGTCATTCATCGGCTATATAAATATGGAGAAGACAAAAGTCGCTCACTGCTCTTGACTGAATAACTTCTTAATAAGGGCTAATCTATATTTATATGCCAGTGACATATCATTTCATGCAGGGGTATTTTACATTTGATTACTATTTTTGTACCTGATAATCTAGACCAACATGAGAAGAGCTGTTTATTTAATTCGTATATGTTTGTTCTGCCTGTATTTATTTGCGCTTTTTGCTTGTTATTTGATTTTATTTTTATTGCTGACTGTCTTTAACAATATAAAAAAGAATTATGAGTTAGGATATTAGTTTTAGAGTCTAACCTTATTTATTAAGCTTACATGGCTCAAAAAGAACACTAGGCCTATTTTATTTTATTTATCCGTTTTTTTGTGTATATTTTCTGTTTTTTAGCGTAACTACATTTTTCAGTAGCTTGTCAGTAGCGTAGTTACTTTTAAAACAGTGTAGCTTTTCCAGTAGCTAACCTACTTTATCCAGCAAGTAGCGCTGTAGCGCAACCACCAAAAGCTACATCGCGTTTTGGGTTCTGACAAGAACGAGCGAGTCTCACGCACACACACACACACGCAAGTTCACAAAAATATTGGTATTTCGTGAACACCTTTACACAATCGCACATTAAAAAGTGGTATAAAAATATTTTAAATTGTGAATATTGTCAGTGTGTTAATGTCGACCCGAGAATAAAGGTCATTGTGTTTTGAGGAAAATCTTGATAAATTTAGAGAATAAAGTCATTGTGTTTTGAGGAAAATCTTGATAAATTTATAGAGAATAAAGTCATTGTGTTTTGAGGAAAATCTTGTTAAATTTAGAGAATAAAAGTCATGTGTTTTGAGGAAAATCTTGATAAATTTAGAGAATAAAGTCATTGTGTTTTGAGGAAAATCTTGGTAAATTTAGAGAATAAAGTCATTGTGTTTTGAGGAAAATCTTGATAAATTTAGAGGAATAAAGTCATTGTGTTTTGACGGAAAATCTTGATAAATTTAGAGAATAAAGTCATTGTGTTTTGAGGAAAATCTTGTTAAATTTAGAGGATAAAGTCATTGTGTTTTGAGGAAAATCTTGATAAATTTAGAGGATAAAGTCATTGTGTTTTGAGGAAAATCTTGATAAATTTAGAGAATAAAGTCA